>JABUQX010070682.1:0-29554 GCA_015478945.1 Trachelipus rathkii | reverse complement strand
ATATATATATATATATATATATATATATATATATATAATATATATAATATATATATATATATATATATATAAAATATATAATATATTATATATATATATTATATTATATATATATTATAGTATGTATATATACAATATATAATTATATTTATATATATATATATATATATATATATATATATATATATATATATATATATATATATATATAATATATATATATATATATATATATATATTATATATATATATTAATCTCTTACAAGATTGTTATAAGAGACAGTAATGTGCATCCTTTTAATTGAGATCACGAGAAAAAGAAACCCGAAGAATATTAAGAATAGACGAAAGTTTGAGCTGTGCGTATTTGAAGTAGATGTTATAGTAATGTGAAACATTATTTCTCTTTGAAAGATGAAGGAACTGAGTTTTTGAGGAATTGAAGACGATCTTTTTCTGAAAGTTGCAATTAGAAATTTGAGAAAGTTCAGTTGATCCAAGACAATCCTTCTAGCTAATTGCTTTTGTGACGCCGTCATTCAAAATGAAATGAGTATTGAAGGATGGAGTTGTCAGTAAAGGTGTGGATAGGTGAGGAAGTAATAGAGAGGTTATTAATAAAATGTAGAAAAAAAAACTTTGAAACACTACAGAACCTTGAAGAACTCTACTATTTATAGATTTAATGAATGAACGGTTGGGGTCTACATCAGGTGTCATAGAACAACCAGATGGAAAATCAGAGAGAATGCTACAAAGAGAAGGATAGATTCCAAAAGAACAGATATACAGAACAGATTAACTTAGTAGTAGATTGCCAGGATAACTTGAGATATAAAGTATAAAATTCGGAATGCTTCAAATCAGAGAAACAAAAGCAAGCAACATCCTTGAGTACATAGTCACAACAACCGTTATTTGCTGAAAATTGAGGATTAGGACAGTTTCTTTGAGGAAACAGAGTAGGACTTGCTATCTGAATCCTCAAACATCTGAGTTTCGGTTAAATATAAGAAATGAAATTATGAGGAGGAGAGGTGATGTTCAACAAAGTGGAAATTAGTGTAAAAGCCGCAAAGGTTGCAGAAATTAATGAAGAAAAAGGACCGTGCAACAGAACAGAAAGGAAATTCCGAGACGGGACCAACCCCACCATCGGAGGTTGTCATCTGCCAAGTAGAGAAGTTGAGGAGGGGCGGATGAGGGACTCTTGGCTTCTCCAAGGCTAATCGTGCTCTTTGCATTTTTTATTTATATTTAAAAGTTAATGTGTTATCTGTAATGGTATTTTATGGTGTATGATAAAGTAGAGGGACTACACTATTGTTAGAAAAATGTGGATATGAGAACAAGAGGTGAGAGCCAACTTGTTATGGATTGGTTTGGAGGTATACTAACACTCCACATGCACGCTATGGGGTAATCTCATTACTTCGGGAAGCGGCCACGTTCCATCCCATATAAAAGAGATGTGATTACTTCTTAGAGTAACAAATATATATATATACTATATATATATATATATATATATATATATATATATATATATATAATAATATTATATAAATATATATATATATTATATATAATATAAATTATACAAAAGTCTGAAAGTATATAAGTATAAATGAGTAGATTGAAACACCGGAACAACAACATAATAACAAACAGAGATTCCCACTCTTATTTGTCTTTATATCAAAATTTTGCTAAAAATTATTTATAAATACTCGCGACCGCTATCATCCCAATTCGTTGGAGATATATAGGACTCTCTACCTCGCGCAGGAATTGTACTCAGCTCCCGATGGGGCTCTTCGCTCCAATGACACATACATCCAGACAAACGGAGATAACTGGAAAAAAAACTCCGAAAGATTTGGATACTGTCAGGCTTTGAGTTTATTTTATTTTTTTGAATAAAACCAGCTATCTCCTCGCTGTCGATCGTGTACACAATAAATTCCGACCATACACCACCTTACTTTCACTCATTCCACTTACGTTCGCCTCGAAGAAATAGTGGATGATCACGGAGTGATCGCGAGGGTTTGGTGAGTTTCGAGATGAGTCTGGGTATGTGCCGTGCTCCGACTTCCGGCCGTGCGGTTTCAGGGAGCGTGCTGTTCGCGGAGTTCCGGGGAAGTGCCCACCTCCGACGGGCTTAGTTCTGTCTGACTCCGACTCCGGCATATCCGAATATCGCGGCTCGCACGCGTGTCTTACAAGTGTCCGCCGCGTGCCGGACCGTTGGTTCCAACACCGTTTGAGACGGTGAACGAGTCGGGCCTAATCTTTGAAAAAGGTGTGGTGGAGAAGATTGTTGATAAGTGTGAAGTTTCTCACTCGGTGGATGTTACTCTATTATTATTATTATTATTATTTATTACTTATTATATTAGATTATTATTAGTAGTTAGTAGTGGTTAATTTTGAAAGATGAGGGTGAGTAGTGTAGTCCGGAGTAAGTTCGAGTAGTCGGGTTGAAAGTAAGTATCTCGGTAATTTTCAAAAGGAGTAGTAGTAGTGGAGTTGTGAGTGAGTATAGTCGGGGTCCCCGGAGTAGTAGTTAGAGTTATCGTTATCGGGTTAAGAGTCGGAATCCCAAGGTTTTATTTGGTAGGTCCAAAAAAGGGTGGCGGGAGGTCCCGGTGATAGATGGCGGCATATACGTCTCTCGGTAGTTTTATCCACGAGGTTAAGTCGATTCGCCAGTCCTGGGTCTCCCCGAGGGGGAACCCCACCCCCCACTAAAATCCAAATGGTGTATTCGTAAGATTTACGCTAGAAAAGAATGTGTGCCGCTGGAGGATGTTCGAGGAATTCTTGAAGTTCTGGGCGTAGAAGTTGGAAAGACTTGGTATGTGAATCGGAGTGGGATGTGGACTCCTGTGCTTCCGCGCCAATTTGGAGCTTCTCACTATGACGGGAGTGCCGTTGTTAATAAACATTGCGTGGAGTCCGGGGTCCCGGAGTCGGAAATTTTTTTATACATTGAGAAAATCCCGATATGGTCTCCGATAAACCCCTTTATGAGTGTGTCGCTCTCCTACTCTAAGACTGTGGCGATAGTGTAGGTGGATTCTAGGGAATTATAGTCGATGCGATCTATATATTATACCCGTGCAAAAATAGTGCCTGTGACCGTCGGAGTTTTGCACTCCTGCAATTGAGTGACCCAGACTAAAGAAGAGATCACAAACCTCCCAAACATAATGATAATTATTGATTGTAGAAAGCTGAAATTTTATACAGCCTTTTTTAGGTTGTATCTTTGATTGAATAATTGTACGAGCTTCTGGGGACAGAGGGGAAAATTGAATAATATATGAGCCGATTTTAGCAATAAAATAGTCGAGGACCAGCCCCGCAAATACTCTGAAAATAATTAGAAATTGGCGTATGAATGAAGATGAAAATAAGCGTATAAGGCTCATAGCGAGACCTCTCTTGAGGTGTATCTTTTAGGAATAAGACCACACGGGAGCTTAAGTATAACTTGTATGAACATAAATAGAAGTTGATGCACGCGAGACGGGGTATCTCCACCGCCAAAAGATCTGTAACAATTAGTTTTGTTAACAATCGAGTAAGTACGATAGAGGGTTTGATAGTACCAGCTTGATTATTACGAGCCGCTTAATTTGATGCATGTATGTTAAAATGAGTATATAAGAGGACGTTGCGTATTTGTTCAAAATAATGAAGCCCATGATTTTACGCGAGATTAATTCATTGGGGGTACCTAGTTCATATGCCTCCCACAAAGAATGCTGAAAAATATTGGACCTAGATATAACAGATAAGAAAAACTCGGGATAGAATAATAATAACTACTTTAATGCATCGAGAATTTTTCTCATACATACTTTCCAACTTGAGCTATTTGAATGAGTTGGGAGAGGAGGAGGAGAGATGAGTGAAGAATGAGAGCGAGACGTAGAACATCCGCTAAGGGAGGGTACGAGAGCCGAGAGACCCCACAAAAACTGAAGATAATTCGACGAGAGAGTAAGAACAACGAAGACTGGGTAATACATGCTTTCTGTAATGATTGTATCCCTCGATAGCGCGAGAAGAGAGAAACAGTGAAAGAAAGAAGAAGGAAGTGTAGCGTATTGTTAATTAAAGAATAGTCTGTAAATAGTATGAAAAAAGATAAAAAAAAAAAGAAAGGAGGAGAAAGAGATTGATGTAGGATTAAAATCAAACAACATGCAAACGATGGAGAAGATTTACCCAATTCAAAAAAGGCTGGAAAGGCAATCTTAAGGTTGGTTATATGTGTGTAGTACACGCTAGGTAAGATAGAATTTACAGTTATACCATATAAAATGAGTTTTCTAGCTAGTGTTGATGATGTTTTAAACATACCCGAGTTGAAAGACATAAGATTTCAACAGGTCATGTTTGATATCTATAGGTTTCAATCCTTACTTGTAATCTCTATACAACCCTTCTCTTTTGTTTCTCACTCTCACTACTCAAGTAATGATTTTACATATATATTAATTATTTTGAGTTTATAACAAATTATTTTGATGCGTAGTGTGTTGATTTACTAAACCCATTTGTATTATCGAGGGTCTGAGCTTTCGCCACTCTACAGATGTTATGTAGGAGACCACTCTTTAAATCATCTACTATAATATCTCGTCTTGAGAATACCCATCTCTCAACTCAGTCCCATTGACTCTCCTTAAAATGTTCATGTTATAACATTTCAGTTTGACAAACTCTCAGTGTTCAACCTCAGGTTTGCTTCGTCTTCTCTCTTCCGTGTATGCGCCAAGTTCTCTCCGGTGGTCCCAGGAGCTCAGCTTCAGTACAATTCCGCACTGGGGTTTCTGTAATATCGCACATACTCAAAATCCTGAGGTCGTGATTCTACTCTTACCTTTATGTATAATCATAAGGTCATATTAACTTATTTATCATTAACCTTATAAACATTTGTGCACCTGTTTTATTCATGCATAATATATCACCTAATAATTCTCACGTTTATTAATCATCGTGATCTACACGATTCACCACCACGCTAGTGCCTACCGGCACTTCTCGAGTTCACACCTGTTCACGCGAATCTGCTGAGTCTTCTCTATCTCCTCTTCCAGACTTCGTACTTCATTATCTAGTTTTCTCTGGAGTTTGATCTATTGAATCCTCAGGCTATTTTTATTGATATTTAGGTGGGGGTTCTACAGACATTCTCTCTTAACTAAATGGAGCCGTATTGTACGCCCTGTGTTTACATATGCTCTAATACCAAGCTACAAGAGTTCTAAGGTGTAAAATCGAGTCCACAACACACCTCCGATCTCCCGTGCCCTCCTGTCGGTAATGCGATCCAAAGTTTTGTGTGTGAGATATCTCTTGGAATTACAGTATTGAATCTCTACCCCAATTGATCTTTACGTGGAATAGCATATTAGTTATGATTCTATAATTAGGAACTTATATCGTGAGTAACACCCACCAGGTTTTCGATTTTTACTAAAATTGTCATGTTTTGATCAATTACCCTACTAAACTACAGTGCAAAGTCAGTCTTAAAAACTCATCTAAGACACAATTGCACCAGCATGATACTCAGGACGAGAGTCCCATACACTGAAACTATATTTCGTCAGATGTATGCGTGGAGTTGGTATAGTTATATATCTGTTTATTCTCTACTTGATCATACTTATATTTTACAATATTGTAACTCATTCTTATAGTTTTTTACCTAAATATTCATTTTTAATTATTCTATTTTAATTTTTCTCTACATACCTGTGGAGAAAAGTCACGTCTATCCAAATTCCTCTAAAATCGATATATCCTCCCAACGCTCACCTAGGGCAAAACCAAATACGCAAATATCCTGTCAGATATGTGATCTAATTGATGTCTCTCACAAGTCTCTGTATTTGGTCAAGATTGAATTTTAAGGTACTATTAAATGTTTAGTGAGTGTTAACTGAATAAACACAGTGAATATTTCATGTTTTATATAACCAATTATCCTATTTTAAGTAGTTAAAATTGTACACTTAAAAATCTAGAGGACACTCCTCATCTCGACAATCCGTAGATCTAGTGCATCCTCTAAGGATATCATCCTTAACAATTACATGCGAACTCTTAATATTTAACTATGTCGACTATTCTTTCTGACATCCTGAACCGATAATTTGATATTGTAAATATTACACACGATATCTTCATTTTGAATACAGGAGATAAGTACGAGACTCCTATAATGCAAAATAATGACAATAACCACTCTCCTAGAATAATTATCCCTATAGTTGTACAGTATCCTCCCCTAATCAAACGTCACTACTCAATATATCGAATTGTATGATGTTGTAAATTCGTTTATTAATATTCAACTTCACATGAAAACCGTTCTAAAACTTTTTAAAAGTATACTTCCAAATTCTGGAACTATGAATAACTGATAATCGCAACTCACAAACACGAGGCCACTCAACCCATGGTGCATAGATAGCTTCACCAGTAATATGGAAGATTCGCTAACTAGAGGGTTCTCCTGACCACTTTAACAACAGTAAAAGTAACTACCGAACAGCTTATAAGGACTAACAACACAAAACGTACGATTTCCTCAAATAAAATATACCAACAAAGCGTAAAAACTTATTCACTAGCATTATTATATATTGATACATCAGAAACTCGCTCCGTCTAAACACACTAAATAAAATTCAATGTAAAGCCTCTCTCCTGATATCCCATTGAATATGCGGATTTTATACTCATATGTGTTTATAGAGAGAAATCTCATACCTCCATCCTCCACCGTGTTGTGATATTTAATGGAATCCCAATAAACATGTGACTCTTCAAGTTAGGTAGCAGGATTATTCTCTCATCTTAATATCTTTGAGCAATCTCTCGAATGTCTGTGTCAATCTATTTAAATAATAGATACTTATAATTTCCATTTTTATAAAACATTATCTTCTATTTTAATTTTTCCTAGAAAACTAAAGTTCACACCTCACGTGATCACATGTTTAGGCACCAAAGGCAAAGTCTTTCATCAGAGATGCGGGATACTTATACGTTTCAAAGGAAGTGAATAACTGCATTTAACACTTTATACATAGAGGAAGCCCGAATATCACGATCATCTGAAACACACCACGTGCTGACCACCTTTGCCACACCATAAGCCCATAAAACGCGACAGTCGCGTACCACAATCTTATACGTAACCCGATTTAGTTAGGCTCTCACCACTTTAATCGGTAGCACCATATTCGTCGCCAACTCAATAAACGATGTTAAATTTATATATCACTATTAATAACATTGGTAAATTTAACTCTAATAAAAATTTATTATATCACAACAATGTGTAGTTATAATTTTCATACTGCCATCATATAAACATATATACGCAAATAATTAATTAAATATAAAGTGATATATATATAGCCTATAATAAAACTATAAACATTAGTATACGTAACTATAAAGGTAAACTAAAAGAAAATATAATTTGACTACTAATATGGGATTAAATTACCTAGAAAATATTTGCACACGTGATATAATAAATAATTTACTCATAATAAATATTATAACTAAAGTTCCACACTTATAAACGTGCTCTAAGTAAGTATATACTATATTACATGGGATGTATAAATAAAACGTATTAAACCTATAAGGACTTACTTTTATTCAAGCATATATTTATATCTAACATATTATTAACGTTATAAATCTTACACTACACACTAATATTATTGATAGTATCAATTAAATAAATAATTATATTATATTTAGTTTATTCTCAATTATTTATATCACTATGTGGTGATTATCCAAATTCACAAGTATAATCAACAAAATATATATATATAAATGCTGCCAATGTTCTTTACACATTTTACACACATATTACTAACTTATTATATGATTAACTAGTTAAAAATAAATGTGTACAACTCGATCAAACCTATAATAACACATAAACTTTACGCACAAATAATATAATTAAAACTGTTATAACATTATAAATCTCAATAGTTATCATAAGAGTGTTAGATGAGTCGGTGATGTAAAAGTTAGTATCTGTAATATAGGCTATGTTTACGATGGATGATGTGCTGTGAGACTCGTATTTATACGTGTGTTTTCAAACATATTCTCTAACATTTAATTGGTGCGTTAATCTTTTACATTGATCGATCGATGTTAGATGCTGTTTTGATATCAAAAAATGGGTCATAAACTACCTAACCTCGTTGCTAGTTGAAGTTGATCCTAACGAGTAAAGACGAATTTAAATGTGTATAGAGTTTTAGGCTTATTCTGTCTCGTGTGTGTGTTGTTGTTGTAGGGACTCCGGAGCCTTTCAGAAAAATACCAAACTACTAATACATGGAAAAATGATTTTATGCTTTAACCATTTGCATAAAGTGATGCAATAAACTTATTATATTGACCCTCGGCAGGATATACTAGCCAATGTATCAGTCGCCATTCGGTGTGTTTGTGTAGCTTGTAGTGTTATCACAATTGAGAGAAACCAACTTTATAACCTGATGTGTATGGTAATAATTAAGCAGAAACTCCTTGTGTTATAGATTATCAATTATCAAGCAATGTGACTGTGATGAATCATTTCTAGTTTTTAAAGAAACCGTGAGAAATATATGTCAAAATGATAAATACAAATACTAGAGGCGTTGAAGGGAAATAAAAAATACTTTAATTATCTCCTAACTTTTAAAATAAAAAATAGTATGATAATATAAATTATTCCATCTTAATAATGAACTTGTAACCTCGAAGAAAGTTCTATTATCATATGGTGCTAAATACTCAATATATACTCGATAAAGGATAAGATAATATATTACATATAAAGATATATATGTAATCGAACGAATGTAAACCACTATATATCAAGTATCTAAATAAGGGTATATAGTTAATTATTCTCTTCGTACACAATTCAACAACAACTATAATAACTTAAGTACAAAGTAATAATGTTTCATTTAGATATAGTTAATCCAGCGATATATATGTCTAATAAGTAGTTAATCATTGTATTTATATATCACTATTAAATTAAGGAGGATCAAGAATCGGTTTTACAATTTGAAGATTGATAAAATAATGTATTATACATAATCGGATCAGATATGTCATAACTACAATACTAAAGTACACCGTTAAATAAACTGTTATAACATTTACAGAAGTGATTCCACATATTATAATACACCTTGTAAAGTATAATAACTGACTAATTTGACATTACATAAATACGTTATATATATAACCATTAATTACAATACTATTTATCTCAAATACAATTAATCTCTAACATATTTAACGTTATAATTTATACTCAATGTTTTTATGTTTCGAGTTAATATAATATTTACAGTAAAATATTATTATAACTTTTGTTTAATATCATTAACAGAGCAGTGCGAATAAGTTTAATGCTAATACTAGTAACAAAGTTATTTTAACCTACGATTTAATTATAAGCTAATAATAATACAATAACCTTAACTTAAAAGAATTAATTGATTGGTTAACTAAACGACATAAAAACCTTTTAAACACCTATACTTACGTATTGTGTTCACGATATATAATATATTAAATAACTATCTTTAAAACTAATATATATAACATATAGGGCGTTATAAAACTTTTCTGCAACTATTAACGGCAAGAAAATAATCCGGGAGTAGCTCTTAGAGAGTCCGGGTCGAATCGCAGTGCATCAAATGAGCGGGTATTTGCCGCTGGGTTGCACCCATACGTTCGACCAAGCTTTATTCAAATTGTGCAATTTCTTATCTTGCCTCACTAAAACGAGTACAATTCCTACACCCTTAAGGAAATAATCAGAATTGGTTAGTACGCGATTGTGTTTTCACATCGTAATTTGCTTAGAATTTTAAAACATCATCAAACACGCCCGGTGAGTTTTTTTAGGCATTCCACATTCCTGTCTGTAGAAAATCATATAACTTAGACCACACGGAGATACAAATTATGATCTCGAATTGCCAGACCCCACCAATTCTCTCACAGAGGACTGTCCTTATTAAACGATCATACCCAACCCTCCGTAGAAACTCATGTATAATGAGCTATAAGAAAAACCATTCATCATAACCTCAGAGATCTTTACTTCACATTCAAAATCCCCCAAGTGCGGAATATATTATCACTTTGCACAAAAGACGACCTACAAACAAAGTTTTAACCAACATAACAAAAAATAAACAAAATTTTTATCCATGTGAGAGGCAATATACTAGTGTATTAAGTAAAGATTACTTTCTGTGTATGTTGCAAATTTATCTTTGATGAATTCTCAAGGCTTCAAAAATCGCTGAGATCAAAAAAGAATTTCAGGATTGTAATACATTTGGAAAGGATCCTGATGTAAAGGTCCATTTTAGACCTGAAGCTCTCGATAGATTGTGTGGAGAGAGTGTTAACACGATATACAGAAAACGTCCCCTGCGCCTGTCTTTGAACAAGTACGCTTCGGCATCCATACTCACAGCGTAAG
This sequence comes from Trachelipus rathkii, assembly GCA_015478945.1. Taxonomy (NCBI): domain Eukaryota; kingdom Metazoa; phylum Arthropoda; class Malacostraca; order Isopoda; family Trachelipodidae; genus Trachelipus; species Trachelipus rathkii. The sequence continues at coordinate 18,984 of JABUQX010070682.1, read as the reverse complement.
ACGCGTTGGATCTCAGCCCTGCATCCTCATGCTCCGTGACATCTGAGTTGGTCTATTGTCAAGACAGCTATCTTGTAGATTATAGAAGTCAAGTTCTACATAATAGTAATGTTTTTGGATAATAGTGTGTAGTTCATTGTTCAGTTTATCGGGGTTTAGATAATCCCCCCTGTATCATACCACTCAAGAAAAACCCAAAAAGATGATGTTTTTCCTATAATAATATACTATACAATGAAGCGCGTACGAAAATTTCATTAGAATACTCCCATGGAAACTTATAAAACCCTCATATAGGACAAAGATTTGTCCTCTAGCATATAATGTTTTTAAATACTAAACAAACACCACTATCCCCAACTGCGACTATGGTGAAAATATAATGTTAATATCAAATATGTGATCAAATAAAATATATACCTAAAACATTATACATGTCAATATTTTATCACTATATGGCACACAGTCCTTAAATATAATAAATATTCCTGAAATAGCACATCTTAATGAAAGTTTATCAAGCTAACAGGTCATATCTTAAATTAATACTCTATATATATGTGATTTCTCAACTTTTTACTCTAGTATAAGCTATATTAGAATCAAACAAGGGTATATAAAGCTACGTATTATATATTATTATAGCTAAACTCAATAAAATATCTCTTTAATCTCAAAAGTGAATACCAATTCTATTACTCAATAAGTAGCCACCTCTTTGAACTATTTATGAATTGATCATAATCTTAATTAAATTTGAAGAGATGTCTCAACTTCGTGTTTCGAGATATATATATAACATCATTTAATTACTTTATGAATAAACGTAGGATACTAAATTTTTAGTGTCAAAAGTCTATAGTAGGCAAACTCCTATAAACAGTTATATTTCACAAAAACTTAATCACTTAAAGTCATCTTATACGTGAATTATACTAACACATCATCGTGAAAATATTACAGTTATTAAATATTTAGTGTCATTATTGTCTAAACTATTCAGTACTCCTATTATATTACTATTCAGTGTTCCCATGTTTAACTTTTAATTTCTAAACTCAATTTATATAGAAGTAAGGTATAGAATTATTTTAAATAACATTTAAATTAGTAATTCATTAAAAATCATTATACGTAAATAAACAGTTTATTCATTATAATAACCTAAATATGGAATGATATAATCTAAAGCAACACATATATCACTTCGAGTAAGATAAAATACCTCAGGGTGAATATGAAGATTGTTCGCCAACCTGAATAGGGTGTGATAATCCTGCGGAGGGGGGTTAATTACCCCGAAGGGGTATTGATAGCGGGTACTATATATTTAACCCCTCTCCGTATATGAGATAGTGGGTAAGGCCTTACGCTCCTTCGGGCTTGTAGAGTCCATTAAACAAGCCCGCTTAACTTTAGGGAAAGTGTTAAATATGATTTATCGTATTATATGTTTTAAAATTTTGCATAAATTATTACTATTATATATGACAATGGGTGGAAAATAACACGGATTTGTTAGAGAAAATGATGAGTTTATTGTAAGATTAAATTTCATGTCATATTAGATATATAACTGACGTGATTGTTGTATATAGAATAAAATGTTTTAGAGCCTAATTAGGTTAAGTTTTTTGATTGAATATTTATATCATCATCTAAAACTTATTTATGTAAATGTCTTACGATTTATATATATATATTATTATATATCTCAAAAGTAACTAATAATTAACTTATATTATATACTTACTATAAAAACGAGTGAATCACTTTGATGAAGTATATAAGTAGTTCAATTATCATAGTTTTCAATAGATTGGTGGCATCTATTGTATAGTAATAAGTATAATATATGTTCAACTCTCTGATGTATGAGGACTTGTTCGTCTGTCAATTAGGGAGCTATAAATAGCGGCTCCAGCCCTCTCTACCATAGTATATGTCTTAAATATAGACTATCGCGCAAAGCAAAGTGTGTAGGAAGATGCTTTGAAAGAAGTATCGATTGATAAATATTGTTTTTGTCAAAGTAAATGAGTCGTGATTTCATGGAATATCTTTTATTTATCTCTACACTGATTTCTACAATAAAGTAAAATTGTAGAGTCAAAATTTATAATCGAGAAATAACAAGAATAGTGTAATGTTTTCTCTGAAATACTGTCAATTTTCGTTACGCGTACGCGATATTTATTTCATGCATTAATCAATTATAAACATTAAATAATTTCTTCTGAGGCTTCTACTGCTCTCTGCGGGCCTAAAGTTATAGGTCCTCTGTTTTATTTAGTGACTGTTTATTATTTATAATGAAAAGACAAACTATATGTGGTTAATATGCATGCAATCATTATCGCGAAAATAAAAAGTGAAATTACGCAAAAGTAATTGCTATAGTTAATATATATTAGAATAATGAAGTCGCGTGTATTGGCCCTAGTACTTGATATAAGGGGTAGCGCAAAAAGTATTTGATTCGTACATAAAGAATTCAATGAGCGGCGAAAGAAAAGAGTTGCAGATTTGTCCATGTAAATGTCCCTTCATTTTACTTAGATATAATAAGAGTTCAGGAGAACCACTAAAGTCCATGTTCATTTGCAATTTTTAGGGGCTTGCAGATAGATGCACAAGAGAGGCCTTGGGTGTTGGGGTTTATTTTTTTTGTGCCGTGATAGGGGAAACTGCATAACATAAGTGGAAAAGTATTAGCAAAAAATAATTAACCTATGCGATGTGAGTTTGATTTTAACTAATTGTACTGATTCTACATGGCTTTTATAAAATATATCAGTTTAAATTAATTTAACTTTATAAACTGTGATTTAATTAATATACGTCATAAAGATATATCATTATTTTTAATGTATTAGTTAATGGATAAAAATTATTTGTTATATTTATTTTTATTAATGTTTTGTGTTTATAAACTTTTAGTTTATGTCTTATATGCATTCATATATAATTCGCTGGGGATTAATATGATAGTTTAGGACATTAGGATATGACCATTTTTCGTGACAAATACGGAAGATATTTATGTGTAATATAATACATCTCATTATACTATGATCTATAATAAGCATTTAATTATTCTAATTAGTGTTATCGAGAGCGAGATGAATGAAGATTGATTAGACGAGGGTATTAGGTTGCTAAACTTTTGAGGGATTGAAAAGTGAACGATGTATAAGTGTGAGAAATTAGCACTTGAGAATAGATGTTAAGAGTAATGCGATTTGAAAAGTGTGAAGTAAGGTTACGTGTTAGCACGATGGAACGGATGTAGGAGAGTAGACGTCCTATATAACTAGACTCTCTCGCTATATAAAGGAATGGCACGCGCACAATGAACGTTTTTCCGTGGTTATTTTAGTTGTTACTAAAGTTTGTACACCTGCGTGACAAAACTCAATTTCTCTATTTTTAGGCTTTTGCTTTAACCGAATGTGGTTTTCCCTGAATGCATGTCCAATTCGCACGATTATTATAAGAGAAGAAGAAAAGTCTATATTATTTATGCACACCATGTTTAAGTGTATCACTATTGTCAGTATAAAAAATTAGGTAAATAGTCCGTTTGAGGATTAATTTCCTGATTCAAGCATAATTCATGATATTTTAGTGATTCATAAATAAGGTATCTTAAGATTTTGATTATTTTGTTTAATTGATTAATTTTTCTTTTTCCAATCTTGAGTAAGAATATTGCATATATTTGCATCGTATTTGATGTCTTTTTTCCGAAGGAGATGCAATCACGATTACTAATATAACAAAAATGAACTCATGAAGTGTGTATAGGGGAATGGCAAGTTCGGGTGTAAATAAATAATATATCTATTATGAATAGAAATATAATTCATTGATATAAAATTCAAGTCGAAGTCATAAACCATAAAGTAAGCGATAAATTTGCTAAATGAAATGATTTTATGAGTGATTAATAATAGACTAATGAATAGGCTATATTCAGTTATTTTAGTGTATATATGCTCTCAATATTGTCATAGTTATATTACTATTACTAGGTGTTATAATGTTGTATGTAAAATCTTTTGTTTAATTTTAACAGTATTTATTTACGTTTATATATATATTATGAGTATACTTATATAAGTTGGTTGTTAGAATATTCTACGTACGTTATATATGATTAACATTATTTTTCTTATAGTTTATAGACGTTAAATGCTATGTTAGCAGCTTTCCCTCCATAGTTTACCAATTATGAATGCCCGACCACAATGTATATACTAATGTATTATACTAGTTAAGCATATTTAATTATTCGTATTTATGTTAGTTATGTTAATAACCAAAAAAAGAACTTATCTTTTGTACTATGTTATTGTGTTGTTGTATCTAGTATAATATACGAGAATAATTAATAACTATCACTGGTTATTGAACTGAATTATATTTAATATTGGTTTTATACTAATTCGTAACGTTATTCGTATACTTCTTAGTTTATTACTTTTTCATTCTGATATTGGTTGAAATAGAAAGAAGCTCTATATAATTATACATTTATTATAAGTATATAGATATATATATATATTAATTTTAATATTATATAGTAGTAAGGAAGAGCCATTCCCTGAGATATTCGTTGCTTTGGTTCACTTTTTGCCACAAGGCGCTTTTTTACCTATGGTTACGCTCTTGTACCCTTTTTTTCTCGACCTAGCATCCGTTTGTATTTTACGCTGACCTGATTTTTTGAGCAGTCTCCCAAATTTTTATCTTGCCTTGACCTTTATGGGCAGACCTTTTTGAGAACCATTTTTTGAGAACCCTAATTTTTGTGTGAGAACCCAAATTTTTTTTGAGAACCCAAAATTTTTTGGGAACCCTTAATTTTTTGGCAACCCTTTAGGGGCTTAGCTAAATTTTTTGAGAAGGGTTGCGCCAAACGGTTGCTCCAAGGCAACCCGTTTGTACCGGCCCTAGCCCACCTTCCTCTATCAATGTTTTTGGATCCGAACCCTTTGTTTTGAGTTCTCTTTCCGGAGAGGTTGTGCACGTTTTTCCTGCTCATCATTCCCAACGAGGTAAGTATGTCTTTGATTCTATACTTTTTCTCTGTCTCCATGGGAGCCACATTTTGGCCGCACGCCTCGCTAAATTATATATCGTCTGAACCTCCTGTTGGTACTTCTCATAGTGGGTCAATTTCCTTTTGTGCCCCACCGAAGATTGTTCAAATTCGACCTACATACCACATATTGGTTCATTCCATGGTGTCATGCAAATTCTTGGCTTTCCCTAAACCCTTGCTATTTAACGTGGCCCGAACCCTTTTTTATGAGGCTAATCTAAGTCAAAATCATTTTTCATGTTTAGAGTTGGGTTATTCCCTTATTAAATGGTTTTGATGTCTTTAACCTTCGGGTGTTAGACCCTCAATTAAAAGAGATATTTGACCGGTACTATTGGACTTGCCGGTACACCAAAATTTACTTTATTCGTCTTTACTTCGTTAGGTATTTATGGAGTATAGCGATGGTGTGATCAAGGTTTTGTTGTCCCACTATGAGTCAAATTTTTTGGTCTTATCTCCTTTTGAGAGTGACACATTGTTATCGCCCGTTTTTGATGTCTTTACCTTGGTTTGACCATTTGATATTTCTGTCTTTGACGTTTGCCTCAAATGTTAAATTACCAGAATGGGTCTTAATTTTGAGACCCACGGTCACAATTTTTGGCTTACCCGTTTTATTAGTGAGTGCGTTAATGTGACGCACATTTTTTAAAAGTCCTTTTACATTTGTTTTGAGACACCAAATAGAAATATTTCAGGTTTAAGATAGAAGATCTCTATGGTATTTTGGTATGTAAAAGTATACTCATAAGTTACGGTCATTTTCTTCTGGCTGTTCCCAAAGTCTGGAGGTACATATTTTTTTGTGGTCTTTCACTTTAGGGGCCTTGTTAACAGTGTTATTTGTGTAGCCCCCGTGTGTTTATGAAGTGTGTTCTTTAAAGACCTGTTTTGTGTGTTCTCGACGCATTTGGAATATTTATTTTTTCCAGCTCCTCGCTAGAACCTTGCTCACATATGATGCTATGTTAGCTTTATTAATGTTGACATAAAACATTTTTATGTTAGCATTATACCTCATGGGTTCAATTTTTGTTGCATCCACACAGCTAATGTATTATATTCGGGACACAACTGCGGTTGGGCTCACTAGACCCACGCAATAATCAATTTTCTTGTGCTTCACATTAAACTGATGTGGTGACGTTATGTGTCTTGTAGAGTGATGTCATTATGTTCTATTATAACGTTCTTGATAGAGTAGTGCTTGGATGGGTGTGAGTGAGTTGCTTGACACAAAAAAAGACGAGTTAAGATTTAGCCGTTTATTGATGTGCCAATATTGAGCAAGTTTTAGGGCCTGTTAAAGGTTTTTGAAGTATTTACTGGCGCATTAGTGGGACACTTTAGGTGGAGAGTGGTTAACAGTTAGTATTGTCGTGTGTGCAAGAGTTGTCCAGTAGATACGTGTGTGGTGCGTGTAGTTGGTGCCAATTCATTTTTTCTTCTAATTCCCATTGTTTACGTTATCTGTTAAGTTTCCTCTCCATTGAGATCGTGGAAAACATGTCTCTCTTATGTATAGTAGAATTGAGTATGTTTGTCGCCCTAAGTGCTTAGTAAGAGTATTGATAGAGAATCTCTGAACCATTGGTGTGTTGGTATATAATTACTATGTAGTTGTAGGGAATGCAATGCCATCTACTCGCAGTATATAGTTGATTGCTATTTTATATGACTAATAACACACATTATAGCTACATCACGTTGAAGAGTATACTGGTTGTAATATACATCCACATGACACTACCGACAAGCTTATAGCAACAATAAGTTACATTCACCTGAATTGAGGTATCTGGTCTAGATTTAGATTCACCATCTATCACCACTGAGTGTAGTTAACACTGTATGATCGGCAACTCTTGTTAACAGTGCTTAGGTCTAAAATCGTTCATATCTTGCTCTTACAATTGATGTCTCGCATCTTGATTTATTTTACAATTGCTCATATTTCTATAGACTATGTGTGAGATGCACTGCTATCTCGTAATACGTCTTGATTTTGCCCCCAGAATTTTAATAATGCGCCAGATTGATGCCCCCAACTTGTAAGAATATCAACTTCTTTTGAATCGTGCCTTAATGAGCTATTACTCCTTGGATGCTGACGTCATGTCTTGTTATTACGAATCACACGGTGTCTCATGAGTAGTTGATTTTTTATTGTATACATTTTGATATAATCTTAATCCTATGTATGGGTTATGTAACTAATTCACTCTATCCTAACCGCCAATCAATAGTAACTCCAGAGTGTTTAAAGATGACATTATAGTGTCCTTTCGCCACTCAGATACGATGTGAGTGCTTAAATAACAGATTACCGCTGTGGTGTATTGCGAGGATGTTGTGCACTACTTTGTTCACGTGTACGCCAAAGGTCTCTACGTTGCTTATGATTACACGCCCAGCACTGCTGCGAAGCGTCTAATGTGGTCGATAGCTTTACCACTCCGTTCTGATTCATTGCCTCTTAGTCGCTCAGCGTGACGTTGTGTCGCGCTTGTGGGCGGTCGTCAATAGGTCTGCACTAAGATATCATTCGCAGTACACCTCCAGCCTCCACCACGGGTCACACCCACGCTTGTGTGCGAGTCTCCACAGTCCGATGGACCGAACCAACTTTGTTATTCTACTGCGGGAATCTGCAAAAAATTTAGTATATTTGATTGAATGTTATTAATGAGTGTGTATATTCATTGATTATCTTAGTATTTTTCATAACCTCGTTATGATTAATACTTCAAATGTATATCTCGAAAATGTAGAATCTCTTTCGTTTATCTATCACATAAGATTATCAATATACTATGGAGATCTAATTCATTATGTATTTAACTTCTCAATAACGAACAATATCTTTTATTGTTTAAGAAGACGTTGTACGCGGAGATACTCCTTGTCTGGAATGAAGCTTGGTATTTCTCGATTTTAGTGATTTGACTCCAGTTGATAAGGCGTATTGTTAATAAAAAATCATTTAAGAACCACAAATGTTTAGTTAATAATAATATAAAAATAATATTAGACCTTGTTATTAACTTTCAAAATAAAGATAATCCTCTCTATAAGACTCTATAATACTAGTGATTCACAATATATTGACTATTAGTGATAAAATTGTTGATTAGGAATAAGTAGTCGTTTGTAGTATTTAGTATAGAGGTATAAAGCTGACTATATAGAATGCCGTAAGTGGTGGGTGATAAACGTTTATATACTAATATTTAAGTTTATTATAAATAAATTTGACCTTAATCAATTATGATACCTCAACAAGATATAGTTCAACACGTAAGATCACAGTAATTGTGTCTAGGATGTGATGATAAGAAAACTAGTTGGTTTAGAATTTAGATCGTATTACTATTTACTACCCTTAATTAGCAGTAAATCTAAGGTGGTATAGTAAAAACAAATAATACGGAGATGTTATCTACAGTAACAATAAACATGGTGAGCCTTTAATCAATAGATCAAAAGTTAGTCAGTAAGTGCCACTCCATTTAGTTGAGTAATGGACGTTGGAAATTCCCTAAATCCTGCTATTGATATTGGACAGGAGAGAGAGCTGGTGAATGGTAAGTGGTGTTTTGTATACTTTGACTCATTTTATCCATTTTGATTCTTTAGTACGTGTCTATGTTAATTACAATACATGTGTACTATTAAGTGTTGTCGTATATTAAAAATTTGACCTTTCAAAAGCAATTTAAGTTTATTACATTTTAATAGTTATCAAAATAGATTACATCTCAGTATCAAATAATGAGCTCACAACTGGGTAATCCAAGTAAATCAGGGAGGTAGAGTGTGTGGAGATGGTGGTAATTGATCTTACTGACACCATAGTAGGTGAGGTGGATAGTAGTGATGCTTTTTGGTATTGTTTACTAGACCTGTTTATCAATTGCTTTTAGTGTACTTATCTAGCATTTAAATTTCGATAGTTCATTTTCAAATTTTACGTGCCTTTACTGCCCCTTTAACTTTCTAGTCAATTATATCCTGTATGATCTAATAATTCAAATTTCTAGGATTCAATTTAAGGTGATCCCACTATATTTCAAATCCGCATCACTATTCATGCTGGTCTAGTTACTTGCCGGGCTAGGTGTAACTCATGTTCTTGTTGTGGCACTGCCTTTTGATAATCTTTTAACTGACAATTTACTGCTCTTATTAGTTGGTATGTTAGAAACTTAACAACTATTTAAGTAATAATAACACTTTGACTCTTATATAAATAGCCAGAATAAACCGCACAAGTTAGTAAAAATCACAATTACGATCAAGAATAGATCAGAATAGATCGAGGCTGCTGTGACCAGGAAAGAGGGAGGCTTGAATACGTGGTATTACGAATCTTAACTCGAGTATGACTACTGCTTAGTTTGTATGCAAAAACGTAGAATTGTGTAAGTTTATACATTGATAAAATAGATAATAAGGAAATTTTTAGTTTTATTTATTACTCTATTTAAATTTCTATTTGTATTTCTTCTTGTCTCTCTCTGTTATATAAATCTTTGACGTGGACTCATTTACTGAGTGATATTATGAAACATGACTCATTGTTTTACTGCTTTAACTAAATGTTTTACTGCCTTTTCTTCATATAAAGCTTGGCCTGATGAAGATCTTTGTTTATGATTTTCATATGTCAACATTATATATTTCGAGGTTTTTGTTTTTATTTGTGTTGGTTTGACTAACTTTTTAGAGTGATCTCTCCACCTTTTTTATTGTGAATTAGTGTTTTACTCTGATGTCTTGGTATTATTAATATCAATTTCAATACTATATGTGAGTTGACTTTCACTGTGTATGTAATATGGTACTTCATAGTATACGATGTATTCATATGTTATTCGTATTCTTAGGATTCTCTCAGATAATCATACTCAGACACATCTGCAGCACACACACACCGAGGCTGGTACCCCACACAATTTCAGGCATCAAAAATCGAACGCAATCACCACACTCATATCATCTCCCTACGCACTTTATTACTAATCTAACAGACATATTCACATCTCGTAGAAACATATAGCAGCTTTGTATCACCATATCACATTTCGTGACTATTTTTTGTCATCCCACATATCCATCAACAACATTCATCATCCAGACCTTATCTGCGAGTCACGATCGAAACGACTAACCTCCGCCACTGGCGCCTAGAGTGCCACCTATCCCTAGTCATTTTACTAACACACCCGGTGTCCAATCTTAAATGATACAGTCCTAATGAAATAAGTGTAGTTTAAGTAATACTTCTTATATAGGTTTTTCTATTTAAAGTTTCTTACTAAGTACCCGCAATTATATACTACATGGTATTTATTAAGTGGGTGTACTCTTTTTCCAAAAATATAAAACCGTTCCCAACAAATTAATTTGCTCTAAAATTCTCTCACTAAAATGTGTGAGCCGTTTACACCTCTAAGATATACAAAACCAAAAAATATAACCGGGCTGTATAATTTATAATCACGTCTTTCAATAGCTTTCCTACATTCATATATCTTTTTAGATGTTTAGCGCAAAGAAGTTTTTATGGTAGGATACCCTCGTTCTTGGGTACGATCTCTAGTACTATCGCGTCTTATGACTAGAGATCTTTTGTTAATAACCAATCATTATTCACAGTGTAAATTAACTACGACACTTACACCTGTATTTTACCATATATAAATATATTATGTCATAAACAAATTTTGTGAATAATTAAAATAATAACTGAAATTTATTATTTTAACGCTACCCTTGAACAGACCGCCAAAGTGGAATCACAAGATGTGCACTGCGCTCCGCCGGAGGGTTAACGGAAGTCTCGCTCCTCAGCTTGCACACCCATTCTACCTAACACGTCATCTCCAATGCAGTAAATGAGACTCACCAGATCCTGGTTGTTATGATTTCCCTCTCTCTAGCACCTTAAAACTTGCTTCATGACTTCTAATTACTCGCCGATGCACTTTTGATTATTTAGATGGATGGGTTAAGGGATACTCCACACTTCGCGCAAATAGGTTCTTCCTCCTAGGTCCGGTAGAATAACCATGTGTCTTATACACTGTTAAAATAACACTCATATTCTAAGAGTAGTATCCTAAAATTTTACACCTCACTCAAAGAATATTTTTACAAAACTCTCTCTCTGAATTCTTCTCTCTCTCGGATAACTCTTAGACTTTCTAAAACTAATATGAACTTAACGCATGATACAGCCACAAAAATCTTATTGCTTACTAAATAATAATAATTATACTATTTATCATATTATATAAATATAATTAATATTATTAATATATTACTAAATTGTTCAAATATAGTAATGAACAAATTCACATAATACCACTGAATAGAAAATACAACATAAACATATACCACATAATAGACTCCAAATTAATACACTTAATTAATAACCACTAATGATTACCAGTGAAACATTATATTCCTGCTCTATAACTGCCAAATAATGTGATTGAATATATTGCAACCCTATACATGTGATGTTTCAAGTACATCGTATACTTATAGTCAAACTGAGATCCTTTTTTGTAGCCCCGGGCGATTTAGGCCTTAGAATTTGCGCCAAAGCCTCCCAACTATGGTTTCAGAGTGAAAGCTGCCCTGTGTGTCCCTGTTAAAATGAGTGGAAGTAAATAACTCGTCCCGCGCAAAGCCGGGTGACAACCCTCTTGTGCCCAGTCGAATGTGTGATAGGCCTAAATTAAGTGACTCAGGGAGTCCCTCGTTGATGGTCTGAGTTGAACCGCTATCCATGCCTGAGATTTTAGATGCGGCTAGCAATCAACCCAGAAGCTAACATACAATCGGGATAATTCCATTATTGATTGACAACGGTCACTTCCCGAATTTCATAGATTTATCTTCGACTCTCGTATTTTTATAAAATATATTTCCAAACTTTGTAAGTAAATAATAAATAAACAATGGTGCCGTGGTATAGTGTATGTCGCTCCTGCGCGACGCGTAAGATGCCGCGTGTTCGTAAAAGATGATAAATAAGAAGAAAAAATATATAGTATCTCTCTCTCTCTCTAAAACCTTCGGCTTTGTCTGTTTGTCGGATTGACAGACCTTCGGGCTGTCAATTCCTCCATATAAGCCTAATATTTCTCTATTCATTTATATAGAAAAAGTGGTTCGGGAGTGTTCCCTAACTACTATATATATATTAAATATATATATAGTATTATATATAATACTAACTTGTGATTGGTCGGTATAAAGTATCCTTATCTATTATACTATATATATATGTAACCTCCGTATGTGTACATTTGTGCTCTCTGAAGAAATTTATTATTTTATGTATTATAGTTAGAAATAATAATAATAATATAACTTTTAGTTTCTTAAACTTGATTATTATATTTGTAATAATTGAGTGAGTTGATTATTATTAATTAATTCATATTATTAGACCCAAACTCATTTTAAAATAATGTTATTTTAGCTGTTAAGCGGTGGACAAGTTCTCTGATTTGTATATTTGAGTGATTATGATTAAAAGAGTTTTATTTTTATACTATAGTATATATCTTATATATTATATAAATAATAATACTTTAAATTTGGAGTGAAGCGAATATAATTATATTTAATATATATATCACTAGAATATATAGATAAATTAACTTTAATCACAATAATATATTATTACTTCTTATCGGATCATTTTTCCTTCTATAAAAAACGTAGAGTAAGGCCCTGAACTCCCTTGACAATACGACTCACCTCACGGTGCTCACCGTAACCGATCAGCTATATAATGATACCTGCACGAGCGTTATAAATATTTACTACGCTTAGGTCGCTGAATAAATTATGAGCGCGTTATGTTTTCTAACTGTTCTAAGGGCCTATATCATTAACAATACATACCTTGAGAGGTGATATTATGATACTTTATTTGTACATACTATATCGTTTCCCATTCTGTAAATGTATATTAAATATTACGTTTGTTATATGTTTCTTTTTTAATATGCTGTACACGGTTTAGCTGTTACTGCTTAGGTAAGCCTTATCTTTATCATATATATATATATATAACAGTGTTCACACCGCATTAGTTTATTTAACGTCCTTTTGTTTGTATTTATATATATATATTATATATATAATATGCGTATATATCATTATTAGCTTTAATGCTTCAATATCGCCTAGTATGTAAGGTAGTTTCTGTACTTGCGCTGTACTTGCTACATGTACAAACACTTCCAATGATATGCAGAGTGTTGCACCAGTAGTTAATTGGTTGGGGGTACGTATTTTTCCTCGTGGTATTCCGAGTTATAATGATATATTAATTAATTGAATGTAAGAATTACAAAATGATCATTGGATAGTATAGGAACTTATGAAGGGAGATTATAGATAAATATTGGGATGTAATAATAAAAGAAGTAAAAGTAATAATATATTAACCTAAATAATAAATATATCAGAAATTAACGAATTTATTAATAGTATAGTATATATCGATATCTTTATATATTAGCTATATATAATATTATATTATTATATTATATATATGTTATATATATATATACAATATATTAACTAATTATATATATATTATATCTTATTATATATATATATAATATATATATATTATATATATATTATGAATATATTATAATTATTATGTATTCTATTATATATTTTTCTTATATAGCTATATATAAAATATTATATATTTTTAATTATATTTTTAATTTTTATATAAATTATTAATATATATATAATATATATATTATATAATGTATATATATATCATTTATATTATATATCTATATATATATTATAATAATATTATATATATATAATTATATAATCAAATATAATCCAGCCTAGTATATATATTTATTTTTACGAATTGGACACCCGCCTTTAGATGTTTAGAGGAAATGGTGTAATTGTCACCATTTTAGAAGGGGTCGCTTATTCAATTTACAGTGTTACGGACTGAACCTAGATCACATATTGAAGGACCTTAGTTAACAAGGATAGTGTGGTTCGAAGTGTACCACTTTAACTGTCTTTACCTTACGCCAAGCATTTCTGAGGTTATTTTCCGAGTCACTTTTTTTAGTATTGATTCGATTCAATATTCCATAATTTTCAAATTTGGATTGTACACTTGTACAGCTCGATGTGCTTTAAAAGATTATGAAATCAAGTTTAAATTTTTTATATGAATTACCAATTTCTTTTTATAACTCAAAATACAGAGTTGTAGAGAATCCTTTCCAGTGGTATATTGTAATGAAATACCTATATGCTAGTGAAATCGAAGACATTTATCAGCGTGTATTAGCAGTCTTTTATGCTATTTTTCCATTGTAAGTATACAATGAAGCGAGAGTACTTCTCACGAACATGCAAGGATGACGTCATCACCTCCCACAGCGGTGACGAGTCTAAAAAAAATAATATCGTGTGTGTTTCCGTAGTTAAAGACCTGTATTTGTTTTAATATAATTTATTTTGCATATAATGCTCTTTAAGCTATTATTTACAAATTTGATGTTTTCATCAGATTTCCCGACACAGTTTAAGCTAGGATACGCAATAAACAATCCGTTACTGCCTGATAGGGATAGACTCACCCCTTTAAATATTTTACTGTTCACAATGTTATTGCAATATTTAATAAATAATACGAAAATCGCGCAACCAAGGAACACAGAAAATTGTTGTTTATGTAAATTTTAATGTAGATTATAGATATTACCTTTTATTGTTGAGGAACTGGTGCAAGGAAGGAAAGGATAGTGAGGTCAGTAGTATAGCAGATTCCTTCACTATGTATATATGTCTTGCATACTCTAGTTTCGGAAAAACAACCCAAACAGAAAGTAATGACGAAGTTGATTAACATTTTTAGAGATGGGTGGATTTTTAAACTTTATCAGGTTTTTTGTATGGATTTCGATTGGAAGTTCTTAATTAAAATATGGGTTGTGTCTCACCAGTTACTATAGTAGAATATAATAATAATATTGTGATATCAAATTATATCTTCATAAGAAATTTTCCATCCCAGAAACTCGTTTTCGAGAAAAGTCAATAATCGTGTATAAGTTAATGTCATTATTTGAGTTTATCTGGGAGCGAGTGGGTTCCGAAATATACAGGCTTCGACCTCACCATTAATTAACACTCCCCATGTCTACCAAATATGAGTCAAAAAGACCAATGCCGTACAATAAGTCCAATCATTTTTAAGGGGACCACTGGTGGGGAATACTCAGTTCATTTGAATTTAGTATGAGTAGATTAACAGATTATTTTGTCTTAATGTAACAGTAAGGTTGACGTCGAAGCTCATTTTAAATGAATACAGCTTTAGACCGACGTTTAGCCAGGATGTTGCCTGACAGGGGTTCATTTGAGGAAGAAATTTAATGCCACGGGTATTTCTTCTTTTGGTTTAAAAAAATCATTCATTATTTTAAGTTTTTTCCTGACACACATATCTATCAATCTCTCACCTTCCAAATTTCTCACTTCCTCTCCAAAAGGTCCAATAAACTCTTCCATTCCTTCCCTCTCTCTTCCCACTCTTGTATTAAAATCTCCCTTCATCATAGTCACCTCGTTTTCATCTGGTCCATATACATATTTCAGTTTTTCCATGAAGATATCCTTCCCTTCCTGTATGCATCCCTGTTCTATGTTTCTTGTTTCCTAGTTTCAGTGTCGACACCATCAATTCCTTATTTATCAGCCAAACCTCCTGTATGTAAGGAGATAACCTCGATCCTATGAAAATTACAATTCCCTGTCTGCATCCTCCTCCCACCTCACCCGAGAACATCAAAACATAGCCATCTCCTAAATCCCTTTCACTTTCACCACTCCCCATTCTCGTCTCCACCAAGCTCATGAGATCTATATTTCTCTCCGTCATCGTCTCCGAAATCTCCTCCACCTTATTTCTATAAGTAGCTATATTTAAGCTACTCATTTTAAGTGTGTTCATATTCATGTTTCGTTTTCGGTTAAAGGGTAACCGTCCTTGAATCAGTCCCGTTTCCGAGGCTACACGTGGAGAATTGCAAGTGAAAGTTTTTTATCACATCGGCTTGCTAGGCCTGTCTGTGAACCCTCCTCCTTTTACCGGTCTTGGGACCTGCATCGGCTGTTAGATGATATTTTGACATTTAAATAATTTAAAAAATTATTTTAGCACACTAGAAGATTCATAGGGAATGAAATTTTAAATTAAAATTTTAAGATGATTTTTTATTATTTTTGTTTTTCAAAAGATGCACCTGTGGAGCAATGACCTATTTTAGGATGGTAACCACTGTACTACGATCAGGGGGAAGGATTGAACCCTGACCTTGGACCACGCTCTACCGTTTTACCAATGTATATGTACACATTTCTCTTTTCGCAGTTTACACAAGCGCCCACCTTATTCAAATATAAGACAAATTAAAGATGAAGTAACAAGAAATGTTGCCCCTAACCCCCTCTCCTCCAACACTCTTCCCTCCAATATGCTTAAGAATTCAAAAGGATCCTTTTGTTTCATTAAATAAATAAAAAGGTAAGTTAGTAAATCTAACTTTCTCCTTTTTGTTGTAATAGAATTATTTCCAATACAGAGTACATAGTTCCCTTCATTGTTAATATAAGTTGTACTCGTATAAATTGATGGTACAGTCATCAATAATCTGTAGAGAGTTAAACAGAATACAAAGAAGTTGATGAATTTAAAGGATAAGAGAATGAAATGAATACTATGATTATTAATATAACAAGGTTATTTTGTGGAAGTACTTGAGAATTTCCACGATCTCTTATTTATTACTATATATATATACGAAACCACGTCATCACGCTACTTCCTCACTCTAGTCCACCGTTCGTACCGGTTCCTTTTAAGGTTTATGTATGATAACATATGCTAACCGACAGTATCTCGCTCTATAACTAATAGTACTCTCATATATCATATAATACTTATATATTTAACTTATTCTATATCATAGATATACTTATTTATACCCACTACCGTCAAAGTTAATACTTCATAGATATTATATTATATTATTATATATAAACTATAAGTCCTAACTTATATTAGGGTTGGCGCCGGCCTCACAAGGTGTGTGGTGCTGTGCGTTGATGGTCATTTTGGTCGGTGCACTCAAAATTCAGCACCCTGTGATTTGCGAAGAAAAAAATGCGATGCGGGTGCGTGTATCACCGGAAAAATTAACGTGCGTGTGTACGAGCTTTGTAATCGACCACAACCGTCACCGTTTCAAACCCTTATTTACAAATTTCTAAAATTAAAAGAAAAATATGAGTTTGATATTTATTATAATAATTTTACTAAAATTTTATAATATATATATTTAATATATAGTATAAAATATACAATATTTAATTATATTATATAATATTATATAATATATATATATATTATATTATTAACTATTTATATACTATATATATATATAATAATACTTCTTATAATATATATTATATATTTTATCAGGAATGTATGAAGGTAGATGTCAATTTGCCGTTTTGGATGTCATGGTTCACTTGATTTTTTGCAAAATCATTTTTTTGTTTTTTTTTATTTTTTTGCTTTTTTAATATATAATGTATTTTTTTTTTTTGGATATTTTAATGATTTTTTTCAGTACAAATAAATTTAGATAATAGTTGTAAAAACTTATCCTCCTTAAACTTTCTTAATGTTTTTAAACCCAAATCGATTTAGCTCTATTATTAATTCCTGAAATAATTAGATCTACTTATTACAAATACCACTTTTGGGTGTTCATCTTTCATTGTGTCATAGACGTTATAAGCTTTTTAAGATTTGAATTGATATAGGGACCTAGGTTAAATAAACTTACGAGCTTTAGAAAAAAAGTTTAAACTTGTTTACAAATTTATTTCGCGTGACGTCACGATTCTCAAATATCAAAAAATTCAAAATTGATTTTTTTCTAAAACAAACAAATTCCACTGAATATTATAAAATTATTACTTTAATATTATATAATTTCTATATATATTATTATATATAGTATATTTATGATTATATATATATATTAATATATATATATATATATTATATTATTATAATATTATATATAATATATATATAATATTTATCTTTCCTTCAGGGGAGTTTGGTACGTGCAGAGCGAATAGATAGAAAGCAGGTTCCAAAGCTATTTTTGGAGCAGAATTAAATGTCGGCAAAGCAATAGCGTATTTTATAGCGCCATTTGAATTGCCAGACATTTGAAGAGAAATAATGATATAGATTTGGTCGATAAATTTAGACTTTTAAGAAATCTCATTCTATATGAAACCATTCAAGAATAATCGATTGAACATTAAGGAATTGTCAAATTTCTTAGATTTTTTTCAATTCAAGACAAAGCGAAAGATACTCTCTTCAGAGTTATTACGAGAGAATGACAAACAAGTGTTTGCTAATTTTCATAATGATATCTTCAAATGATGGGAGTACAATGATACATTTGGTTGGGATAAAATTGTCATGGGATAGGAAGACATTTCTTTTATCATGAGAGCTGCCGTACTGGTAGAGAGATTCATCAAGTTCTTGCAACCTTAACATAATTTGCAGGGTAACGTTACGTATGTTATGTTTTTCGGAACTTTTTAGTGGTCACGTGACAGTTATAAACACTATAATTGTATTAGCGATTTATATTATATTATTATACATTTATATATAATATATTATATATATATTATATAATATTTATATATATCATAATAATATATAATAATATATACTTATTTATACTTTATATTCGAGC
>JABUQX010070681.1:22500-48321 GCA_015478945.1 Trachelipus rathkii | reverse complement strand
TTGAAAACCATTTAAATATAAAAGGATTTTAATGTATATGAATATTATTTTTTCTTGGCTCCTAATAAGTCGTAATATCAGGTGTTGCTTGTACATATGTTCAAAATTGACAAAAAAAAAATAAATTATTATCATCGTGTAAAATAATCTTAATAAATAAAGCACCATAGATTTTGCTATGATAATGTACGTATTCACATGATTCCCTCTCACGCAGTTCCCTTTAATCTTTGTCCACAAAATTTATTTTTTTTAGAAGGGCACACAAATAATCCATAGTCTAAAAAAAAAAGAACTACAACATTGTTTGAAAGATAACATACTTCTAGCTAGACAAGGCTCGTTTGCGGCTCAAAAATTTACGTGCGGGGAAAGAAATAAGTTAAAAAAAAGAGAAAAAAAAAAAGTATAAAAAAAAAAAAAAAAAAAAAACAAAATAAAAAAAAAAAAAAAAAAAAACATACAACTAGCTACACAGGAAAAAGGAATACATTTTGGAATCAGATACATTTTTGAGAATTTGAAAAAATGTAAAAAAATTATAATAAAAAAATAAAAAAGAATAATTGTTAATAATTATAGAATGATGGGTAGTAGAAGGCCTATTTATGAGACTTTTATACGTTTACTCCGTTAAAATAAATAGACTTATCTATTAAATTTTTTTTTTTATGTTTTTTGTTTTATTAACCTAAAGAATACCCGAGGTATAACCGCAACCCGATGACAGGAGTCGGGGGGTCTCTCGGTTCCGGGGGAACTACTGGCGTAGGAACTAATTCCCCCCCCTCGGGAAGGGTCTCCGGAAACCCCGCTCTTTGTTATTTGGGTTTCGCGGGGGTTCCTTCCGCCCCCTCCACTTACGGGGTATGGAAAAACGTCCCCCCCGTGTTTCCCCGTCGGCTCGAGCCCCCTACATTTTCGTGTAAATACCATCTACAAATAATATATATATATATATATTATAATATATAATATTATAATAATATATAATTATATATATATATAATATATATATATATACATATATATATATATATATAAATAATATATATTTAATATATATTATATATATACTATTTACTATGTCCCCCGCGCCGGCTCGGCTCCCCCAAAAAAAATAGCCTTTTTTTTTTTTTTTTTTATTTATTATACATTATTACCGCACGTTAAAATAGTATAGTTGCCAAGGAAATTTACCAACAACATTGTATCATTTTCCCTGTTTTACGCATATATGTTATTTTTGGCAGATATTGAATTGAAGGCACCTCTTTCTAGTGGCTTGGGCCCTTAAAAATTAGGGGTTCTCTTATAAATCCATAATTTTAATTATAAAATAGTATAAATTATAGATTAATAATTGCCTCCTCCCGTAGGCTCAAACCTGGGGGCAGTCTATGCGTGATAGAGCGACGGCGTCGCACATGGCAAGTCGTGGGGTTCAGAGTTCCTAGTCGGATGCCTAGGTAGTGAATGGGAGCGCTATGAATTACCCTAGAGAATGATTCCCCTCCTCGAATCAGGGACTTATGACCGACTTAGGTGTGATTACTTTATACTTAAAAAAAAAAAAAAAAAATAAAAAAAATAAAAACAAGTTAAAGCCTTTTTTGTATAGTGTGATATTTTATTTTTATTATTATATCTTATTTTTTTATTATCTATCATATTATTTATTTTATATTATGTCAGTATTAACATTATTTATATTATTCCGGATCGTTATCTTACTATTTTGCTCTTCATTTAAAGCATTTCATTATCCTTATTAATATATATTTAATCCTTGGTATATATTATGAGAAGCAATATCGTGTACCAGATAGCAGCTAAAAGACAACCTCCTCTCTTCATTTATATAATGCGCTCCTCTAAGCCCAAAAATACCCTAAATAATATCGGTCTTTTCTTCGTGCATTGTACTAAACCTTTCCTTTTTCGCGAATCCATAAGTGCCTTTTCGCAGTGAGATAGTGAATGAATATTTTGCGATGATTTAAACACTATTTTCTTCTTTTCTGTCTTTTACACTAATAATTAGATAGATTTTATCTCACGCAACCTTCTTACAAACCAAATTAAGTTGGTGGACGATAAACTCCCAAAGCTAAGACCTCTTAGTTTTATATAGATATTATAAGGGTAGTAAATAAAATAGTACTATAGTTATATATTATATAACTATGATTACTCTCTACATTTTATAATAAACAATTACCTATATTATTATTTATATATAATATTATTATATACGTTATATATATAATATTATAATATAAAATATTATATATATATATATTATAGTTATATATATAAATATATATAAATATATATTGAGTGTTATAAATAGTTAAATATTATATAAAATTATATAGGCATATAATAGATAAAAAATAGGATAATCCTATATATATATATATATATATAATAATATATATATATATAGGCGTATCTGTTCTATCTTATTACTATACAGTATGACTAATATATTACCCCTTTCCCAAAACAAATTACATTAAAAAAAAAAATATACTAATATATATTAATTATATAAGAATCTTCTACTTATTATATATATATGTATACTAAAACTAACATACTGCAGACCTAAAATATAAAGTAAACTTATTAAGTATTGTGCAGTAAAACCTCTGTTATTAGTCAAAATTTTAATTCTGGGGTTAAAAAGAGTGAAATAGCCCTGGTTCTACAATATAAATAAAGAATAGGACTAATCCTATTTATATTACATTAATATATATTTTATACTTTCGATCATCTTATATATATGATTATTCAAAATATATATAATTGTATATATACTTAGTGCTATTACTCCCTATTATTTGAGTATACTATCTTAAGGAATGATATTATAGCCTTACTCATATATATTAGTTCGAGTTCGTCTTCAATTGCTATTTATTTCCGCAAAATTATAAAATAATATTCGTAATAATTTTATGTTGTCTGTGTTTGAGAAAAGTTAGACGAAATTTAGACTTAGGATACACTTATTCTCAAATCTAATTGGTGAGTCATCTATATAATTTAACCTCCCTATACAATATTTTTCATTCTCGTTCATTCATTCATGTAATTCATTTCCAGTTTTTATTTAATTATAGAGACGAGCGAACATATTCATCACGCCCTGAAAAAGAGTCCGACAACCACCGTAAAAAATTGTTAACTTTCGAAATACGGAGATATCAAAGCACATAATTAAGCTTTGTTTATCTACTATTGTTGTTGAAGAACTTGTTATAGCTATTTTTTAAATATTCTAATTTTTTAGTGCTCTCACAATAACAGAACAAACTGCATTGAGTAGTTGAGTGCCCTCCATTTAATATTACTAATAATCCAAATATTATATTCCTTATTAACAATGTGATGTTTGGGCGCCGCTCTTCTCAACCGGAGAAACGAAGGAAATAAATAAGCGCGCATCGATTTAAAAGCACATATAACTGTGTGAGGAACCGCCAAAGAACAACGTGTTTAAAGAAATATATCCCGCGCCGTCTATCATGCAACCTCAGTTTAACATTTCACAAAACTAAAGGCATCGTCTGATTAAGGCACGTGATTTACAAAACTAATGGAAGCTTTAAGGTACACTAGATGCAACTACGACTTTTTCATCCTTCCCATATGCGCGAAAAAGCAATCAACTTTTCTCTAAACCACAATCACGTTTACGATTTTGCATGTACCAAGCATTAATGTTAGAAATCAAGCAGGTTTTTAGAGGTAATGAATAACCTATCAATAATTTACTATTTAGCAATCTCACCTATAAATGTTATTATCAATTCACATTTTAAGTTTCACTTACACACTTAAAAAATCAAACTTTATCAAATTATTATCTTGTCAGAATAACCACTTCATTAAACATATTTCTATGGTTATGCTTATGGTATAAGTAAACATTGTTGAAACTTAACTCCAAAACAACGAAAATATATCCATTAAGCTTATGGATTTGGAAGTGCCAGCCTAGGGCGTTCAACGGTTGCAGGGTGTGATCCTGCCGCGCAATATGCGAATCGAAGGAAAACCATTTTGTTTCCGCCTCATGAGCAACAAGAGCTTAGACACACATCTCCACACACAAAGTCATAAACTATACTATTAAAGGGCCCTCACCTGAACAACTTAAATTCTACCTTGATCTGGCCAGCCTTACTGTTCTCCACATTCTTTGGGGGGCTCCCGGCTCCCCAACCCCCTTCTCTATATTGGGATGTATTTTTATAAAAAGGGACGTTGTTAGTTAACTAAAAGCTAAAAGACAGATACTTTTAAATTATATGAACTATATGATTGCTTAACTAACCTACTTAAATCAATTACCTTCCTCTTCTGGTTTATCCTTCTTCCTCTATCTCCTACTCCTGGTCGAAAACAAGTACTCGCTCTTCAACTTAAATATAAACTGGGGATCGGCTTTAATCGAGCAGAGGAGATCTCTAGGCCTAACAATGATAAGTTGCCGCTACATTAATTCACATCTTCTAATCTAAATCTAAAAAACAAAATCTGGTTTACACGGCAGGCAAGGTTTTATCATAGTATCGAGAGAGTGAAAGATTTTAGAGAAATTAGTTTATTTCTTGTATTTATTTCATTCTTTATTTTTTCTTTCGATTTCGACATTGCGTGTCTACGCCAATTGCCCACTTACCACGGTCTCCCTCGCTGTTCTTTGTGGCTGTTTCTATCACAGCATAGCACAAATCTCTTGATTGACCGAAGAATCTGTTCAAAAAGGGTGTTGTTGTCTCTTATAATGTCTATCTATCACGATTTTTGCTAGTCATAAAAAGCGGCATCAATATTTTTCTTAGAAATAATAATAATAATGGCTGAAATGAAAAATTCAGAAATCCGGCGTGTTTGAGAGAAGATAAATGTCTCTTTCGCGAGAGACGCCCAGAAACGTTAAGCCTCGTATTGCGTCGGAAATAATCTGTTTTTCCGCCGCAGGAGAGTAGAAAACTATCTGCTTTTCTTTCACGAAGCTAACTCACTATGAAATAGCATGTAAAATTTTAGAAACGACGAGTATTTTATGTCTCTAAACGCCTGCTTGGCTAGGAATAAAAATAACTATATAATTGCTCCTTTTAAAAACTTATTCAAGATATGTGAGATTTAAATGTTCGTGACCGTACGCAAAACACTTTATAGACATTCGGATGATGACAAATCTCTCACAAAAAATCACTGGTAGTTTGTTTGGCAAAATTAGGAGTAATATCTATACGAATAATATAAATGAATCTTATAACTTGCCCAGGTAACATATATTTAATACTTTAAGTAAGTACCGATTTATCTCTTCTTTTTGATTTAGAATGAAATTCTTTGTTTGTGAAAAACCACGTCGTGGTAGAGAGAAGTACGGTCTCACAGGCGGCATAGAATATGTGAGTATTTCAAAAAATGCTCTTTATTTTGCGTTTAAAAATTAAATAATCGACTAGGGTTTGAGATTGGCGGTTTAATAGTTTTTTAGAGGAAAACAATTTAGGGGCAGTAATTCTATAATATATTTAGCCCCTCCTGAAGAAGGGCCCAGCCCAGTGAGTGAATCGAACAACATATGTTCAAAATTGAGAGGTGCTGTCAGAATTGTGAAATACTTGCTATTAATGCCATTTAAAACTATTATATAGTGAACCTTAAAACTCCCTCCTATGCATAATTTGAAATGTGCAAGTCAATTTTTTTTTTCACTATCATAGGCCAATGCATGTAATAATTAAATATGGTATATAGAGACAAATTTATAATTCATTATCTTTTCACAAGTATTCTCAGATAAATTTTAATTAAGTAATAATGAAATTGAAGTAGTTCTTTCAATACTGACCTAATGAAAAGGCGTACTATAAAATATACTGTCATAATCTTTAAGAGTATCATAAATTTGCAGATTATCTTTCTAAGGTTACATTCTAGCAATTAAAGTAATCACCAATGAAAAATTATTGCCATAGCCTTTATAAACTTTCTAAATGTTATTAAAAAAAAGGTAGGAAATATTTGTTTTATCACTTGGCCAAACAAAATTTCTTTGCCTGCTATAGTATATTCTATATACTAAAGCCTACCTCTGTCAATAGTTGTATTTCGAATCACTTTTGAGCCATTGTATATATGATGAATATAATCAGTTATGAGGAAAAGCACGCACATGTTTTTTTAAAATGAACTCGTCAGTAGCCTATGACATACGATTTACTCAAAAAAATTTCAAACTAAGAATTTTTCAAATTCTCCAGAAAAAAGTCCGTGGATTGGGTCGTGAATAATATTTTATAAGAGATAATACTAGTGTTTCAAAGACAAAACTTGGCCTGTTTCATTAAAACAGAGAAAAGCTCGTTATACAAAATTCCAGTTCTCGATCATTTCCCTTGTTTTATCCCTATTCTGGAGTTAACACATTTGTTATGTGACCCATAAATTCATTTGGAATATTAAAAATACTTTTTCTAGAATCAAAATTTTGCAGAAAAAGCCTTTTTTTGCTAAAAAACTTTATATTTAAAACCGCACAGGCACGAAACAAAATGCGTTAAAAACAAATAAAATCATTCAAATGATAAATACTATTTTGCAGCTTAATTATAAATTTTATGCCTTTCTTAACAGTTTGTTATTCTTGTGAATAAAACCGTTAGTAAATAAGTTAATTATTGATACATATATATAAGATAAATACTTTTTAATAAAAAGATTTAGCAATTTTATGATCAAGATAGAACATTTACTATGTTTATTTAGTAATAATTAATTGGCAATAACGCTCAATAAAGAATGCCGAGTTTGCGACAATATTAAGATGTATTAGGCTTATATAATATTAATATATAATATATAGTATATATGATATTATATATGATAATATATATATATTTTATGTGTTTATGTGTTTTACAGAGTGTAGAGGCTCGATAAGAACACCTTGCTTTTTTCCCTACGTTTATGGTCTTCACAAAAATAAATTACGTATATCCTTGTTTTTCATTTGTTTTTTGAATTCTCTCTCTCAGTATGGTTCAAGCTTTATTGTAAGTAAATATCTTGCTAGTGTGCCAAGATTTTTGGGAGGAAAAAAGTGTGGATGCCGGAGCTGGAGAAACATCAAATCAGAAGATACAGAGAAAGATCAATGCATAACCCTTGATTGCTAAAAATATTGGGGAATTAGTGACAGTTGAACTTCCCCAGTTAGAAAAGTAGACTTTTGAGAACTTAAAAATAAAAATGCTATTTTACATTGTGTCACAGATTTAGGATCACAATGTAGTTTTTTTAAAGCCTAGTGTTTTGCGGAAACTGCAAATTGAGGAAAACAGTCTTATGTTTAAAGAGTAGCACTAGATGTAAAATTAGATAAACATATTTTAGAAGCACATGTCATAACGACATTAAAAAAGAAGGGGTCAACATAACCACCTATATAGGCAACTTATTATTTGCCGCTACCGTGGCTCAAAAGGTAGAGCAACGGTAGAGCGGCGGAGTCGCATGGCAAGGTCCGTGGTATTCGAATCCTATACGTATCGAATCCCTAGGTAGGGTAAACAATTACGCTAGAGAAGTTCCCCTTTTAACACACTGGAATCTCTAGATTGCCCCGTGAGGTAGTGAACTTTATTAAAAAAAAAAAAAAAAAAAAAAAAAAAATAAACAAAAAAAAAAAGAGAGAATATATAGAGAGTAAAATTTTTAAAGCTTCTCTCTTTTTTGCATTGATGGACGTAGAATCTTTAACTTATTCACGTGAAAGTGTTGATTCATAGGCTGTGTCATGATGAATGAAAATAGTAAGTGTAATAATATTATCTAATAAATTCTCACAAATGTACGCCGTACTAAAACTGACACAATCTCTTTGAAGAATATCGAAAGCGAATTTTAATAGGTGGTCGGATATTATTTACCAGTATTATAGGCAAAGTTACTTCATTACCCACAATGTGCCATTGAAAGGTACAGCAGTATCGCAGAAAGTAAGTTGAATAGTGCTCTTTAATTTTGAATTGACCCCCTGGTGAGGCGCGATATCAGAAATTTGCATTTAAGGCATGAAGGTTATGAGATCAGTCAGAATATGAACTGATCATGAATACTGACAAAAATCTCAGGTGGAATCAAGAGGAATCCTTCTTTCTCTTGCTGATCTACACACATAGGTAAATATAGAGTTATAAAAATCTCGATCATATAACCATAAACAAAATATCACGAATCGTATACACTACAACCATCAAAAAAATATAAAAAAAGAAATTTATATCTAAGTTTAATATGAATAACATAACAATAATAATATAATTATTTTTATTTCATTATTCTTATTCTTCAAGTCCTGCTGGAAATTTTTGTAAAGAAAAAAAAGAGCAATATACACTTTTATTTAATTGACAAATGTTAATAAAAGTTCATAGCAACTTCTAATAAAGGTTATTCTTGACATATTTCAGATAATTAGGTTGTATAAACAGATTTTAAAAAAAACATATTATACAACGGGAGAATGTTTTTAAAAAGGGGAAAAAATAGATGTCTAAGCGTTGTATGCTGGTAAGTCATTTATTCATGTGGATACCATGGGTACTCAAGGGACATAAACAATTAACCAACGAGTTCAGACCTTTTCTTAACGTTAGCACAACGTGTATATTAGCCATTAGAAAAAACTTCTCAGAAATACTTTCTAAGGTGATAAGAAGCAACGAGTTGCTATTAAAATTTATAAGAAACGCTAATATAAACGCTACAAATATATTCTGAAGGCGATCTTCATCACAAACAAATTACAATGTAAAAGGTTATATATTTATTATAGAAAAAATATGAGAATGTGGACTTCAGTTGGCGGTTATGAGCTTCCTGACCAACTAAAAAATTATGTCTGGATACCACAGCACGACCAATAGATTAAAAAGGAAAGACTGAATGTACAACAATGGATAACTAACTAAGGTTCAGACCCTAATAACTAGCTTAGGAGATACTTTAATGATCGTCTTGTAGGACTCTTTTTTAATCAAAACTAAGACGCCGCAAAATCCATTCTTCTGATATGAATGCTCTTCCCGCCAAATTAACGAGCATTGATTGCTGTGATTTATGTTTCTTTTATTCTCAAAAATTATTTTAAGGCTTATTTTTAAACTTACTAAATATTTATATGCACTGATTTTTTGGAGTTGACAGAAACACATTGGCCAACGGCAGAAATAACTATAGGAGCTGAACTAGGGTTAATCGGTAATTAACAAAATATGTTTATAGCGTGTCAAGTATGTACACACATCTGCCTTCATCTGCAGATCTAGATAATAAAATGTACGACAGGGTTGATTTATAGCAATTCTCCGTATTTGGCATTATTGTCTGTTTATGCGTATTGATATAAAAGCATCAAGAAATAATCACCATATTCGAAAATATTATTGCCACAATATCTTCTTTTTCAAAGAGTTCTGCATGGCGTTCTCTCTTCACCAATTCCATCATATGAGAGAACTGTTATCTGTTCATCAATATTATATCACACCACATAATAAGGTACTGACTAAAATATCTTTTGAATTCTCCATCGTCTTTTTCTAAAATAATGATATTCTTAAATGATATACAGACACACCTTCCATTATAGTCATGCTGATGGAAACTTATCTTGAAACCCCTTTTATAGCGAGAATCGGTATTTGATCAGAAAGATGGAAAGAAGAATAGATCTATTTACGTTCCTGGAATACGAATCATAAAAGCTCAAAGGGTAGCCTCAGACTTTAGAGACACCGACACCGTTTTTGCTGGGAGATTGCTCAATTAACAAATGATCCAAGAGCATGTTTTTGTAGTTGTAGAATTTGGAAAATACGATGAAGAAGATGTTATGGAATAATATTCTAATATTAATTATTGGGAAGCGGAAATTACAATGGGCGGTGCTTTTTGGAATGATTTCAAACATTAGCAGCTTCTTGGTTAGGTAATTAGTCGAGAACCCAAAAACAGTAAACGGTGTTCCAAAGAGTATATGTTGCTTTTCACCACAAAAAAATATCCCACTTAGTTTTTTTGATCCTCCTGCTCATTTATTTCTTTTGTCCTTCATTTTGTAAAAATTATCTATAAAGTGTCTCAGAAGCTTGCTCTGAGCAGACAAAAACCTTGGCAGGTCCAGACCCTCCAAATGGGATCGAGAGAAAAGGCATTAAGTTGGCACGAGATCACATTACGTGCACATATTTTGGTTAAAAGGTTGAGAGATTTGATAAATTTCAATAGAAGAAGAAAAGAGTACAATATTTAGATGATTTTATGTATTCTTGCTTTGCTCAAAAATCTTTCATTATATCGTTATTTGTACTTCGAATATTATAAAAGATAACAATGCTACATTATACTAATCTTTTGTCATGATTTTAACATCTGTCAAATTATGAAAGTTGTTAATGTCTTTATTGCGCTCTTGTGTCTGAATGTAAATGCATATTTATATTTATGTACTCGAAAGCAAAAGTTGCATTCCTTTAAAATAAATAGAGAGAACTTATTGGCACTAACGTCTTGAGTTCTACACAGATTGGCGGATAGGGTAATATTTGAAATGGCACAATTATTTAAAAATTGTCTTCCTCAAATACTTTCTGTGTGCTTTTTCAATTTAATAATCTTTATATAACAAGAAATAAACACATTATTTGTCTCTGGCTCATGCTTCAAATAATTATCAAGCTTTAATGAGCTTCATTCTATCTCTCTTAAAATATCATATAAAACTAAGTACAAATTTCTAATTATATAAAAAAGGGGATGAAAAAATATGACGTCACAATGATTTTCATCTATTATTATTTATAGATACCCTAAAAAAAAATCTGAACGATAACATCAATATAAATGAATTCTAGCTTTCATCTTGAACGATTAATTTGACCTCTACTGTAAGAGACTCTCACAAAATCGGTGCCAGAGTTTTCAGTAAACTAGGCCTCGTGGAATTTCTCCTTTTATGGGAATTTATAACCCCAGATAAATTTCTTAATTAGTGCGTTCGAGGGGGTATATACAGAGGGCACAAGGGGAAACGGAAGAAAGTGAAAAGGGAGGGAAAGTGATATAAACGGAGCCATCGGGCTTTCATAGATAAAACCGAAAAATGCCCGTAAGCTTATGACTATTAAATGTGTTTATCAGGTAGGATATAGTTTAAATAGCTATGCTAATCTCGAGATTACCTACACGGATCGCTTAAACCAAACTCAAAATCGCCAATGTGAAACAACATGATTCTGTTAGAGAACCTATATTTATGGATTATTAATCAATATTTCAAGGTTATGCATAAGTTATCTATGTTCAAAGTCTATTTTAGTCTTAATCCCAAAAACTACATTGTACATACATGTGCTTGTATCGTTCCTGGAGTAGCTATTAAAAAGCAAAAAAAGATTTCCCATCTAAAATAGAATGTAAAGAAATACACAGGAATTTTCGGCTTTCATTAACAATTAAATACCTGCATTTTGTATTGTGGCATACAGATTTCTGCAAATGAATTTGGTTGGCAATATTTCTCATGGAGCATGAGAAAGATAATACCACCTTAGGTCATTTCTTTTCAACTTGTATAACTTTTCACAAATATATCTTTCTTAATTATATTTATAAGGATAATAAATAAGTTAACTCTTTAACAAGAAATTATTGTCGTTCAATAAAATAGCATAGAACAATCTTTTCATATTAACAATATTTTACAGCACGTTAGGTATTCCAAAAAAAAAGTCGCCCACAAATAACTCCCTCACCAGTTTGATACTTCAATGCTTGGCTAGTACTCAGCAGAATCGAATTTTCGGGACTCGCAAACACCATTTAAATTAGTAATACCCGAGAGTTTGGCATCTACATCAGGGACCTGGATGACGTTGAATAGTGGCATATATTCTACATAAAGGCAATAAAGAATTGAACTAGAAATAGAAGTGCTTAAAAACCTTAGGGATAATGACAGATCCCTAGAGTCACTTAATAGGTACATATTATCCCTGTGTAAAAAAAACTTTTTAACTACAATACTCCACTACCTTTCATCGGCCCCATGGTAGAAGGTTTTATATTCAGCCTTTGCGGGAGTCACATTCCACTCTCCCAAAGAGATTCCAAGCTATCTGATAATATGTTCATGAAAGGCTAGTCATCTTATCAAAGAATACATCTCTCATATTATGGAAAGTTATAAATTTAGGTAATTATAACTAAAAAATAAAATCCTATATGTAAATAATCTTTTTTAATTTATTTATGCTCTATATGGTTACAGAAAATTATTATCATTTATAATTAACTAAGATTAACGATGTCTAAAGAGATCATTTATTATTACTATTAATTATTATATTATTATTATTATTATTATTATATTATTATTATTATTATTATTATTATTATTATTATTAATTATTGATTAGTATTATTATTATTATTTATTATTATTATTATTATTATTATTATATTATTATTATTTATTAATTATTTATTATTATTATTATTATTATTATTATTATTTATAATTACTTAACTTAACAATACATTATTACTGCCAATTATTATTATTATTATTATTATTAATTATTTATTATATTATTATATTATTATTATAATATTATTATTATTATTATTATTATTTATTATTATTATTATTATTATTATTATTATATATTATTGATATTAACAATATCTACTCTTAATACTTAACATGCCAATAGTATCAAACAATGTTGAAAGAAGACCGCGGCTAGCTAGGGTTCAAAAGTGACGCACAATTGAGAAAATCTTCTACGTTTATTAATAAAAAAATTATAACAAATTTAAATATGAATAATATTGATCACTAAATTTCCATAAATGTTATATTATCATTTATTGCACTAACTTTACATTATGAAACTTAAAATAGATAAAAAATTTTAAAAAATTTATATTGCTATATTTGGTTAATGACACTAAATGTAAATTGCAACTTTGAATAAAAGTTTAAAAAAACTGGTGATTTTTAAGAAGAGTTTAAAGATCAACTGTAAATTTGCATATGAGCAGGAATCAAAACTTCATAAAACTATTAATTAAGCCCGAAGCTGACCGGAAAGGAACGCGTTACATGTAACGGCGTTACAGTAACGAGTAACGGTAACAGATAAAGATTTTAAAATATTGTAACGATGTAACGGTAACGCTACCCCTTTTCTCTCAAGTACGAGTAACGGTAACGCTAACCAATTTCATGTAACGGTGCCCATCCTCTGTATATATATATAATATATATATATTAATATATATATATATATATATATATATATATATATATATATATATATATATATAATATTTATATATATATAATTTATCTTTATATTATTTTTTTGTGGGAAAATAGATTAAAATATATTATATATGCCATAAAGTTAAAATTTACATAGCCCGACACTTCCTAAAAAATATTGGTTTTGCCAGTTTGTATTTTATGTTTGTTGTGCTCGAAATTCATAGACCGTAGGCAACTTTATTTTTCGGCAGTAATTTTCAAAAAATTGAAATAAGTTTAGATAATAAATGCCAATGCACAGTGTGCATTCTTTAACTTACTAAGGTTAATTAATTTTATTTAATTTTAAGTTCAACGAGATATAAATAAAAATAATTAGAGACTTGGTTTTACTAGTAAGAGAATGTGCGTGGGTTATCATGAAAAACAAACGGCAATGCAATACACATTTTTTAATCTATCATAATTTAGAAGCTTTAATTGTCGAATTCTAGTTCTACTTGTTGCACGAAAAAGAAGAATTAATTTTAATTTTAGGCACCGGTCGTGGTGTTGCTTGTGAATATGGCAAAAACCAGTGAGTGAGCCGAATTCTTCGGTCTGCTCTGCAGTGCATTCGCACTCTTGTCCGCAACGAATTGTATTCATCTCCACCTAACACAGGCTATTCAGTGTATACACTACTAAAGCAAACTTGCTCATATAAGGCGATTTCTACATTTCACTTTAACAAGTGTCTCTACGAGTTCCATTTCATTCAAATTTGAAACTACTAGACTACAAATAAGTTGAGCCTAAGCGTTTATCCTTTTTATAAGCTACTCAGCTCTCGATGAAGCTCTCCCCAAGAAGAATAAAATAACAATTTTCTCTTTACTTTTTTGTATATATAATTAAATAATAATAACATTTTGAACAAATCTCCGAGTCATACAGAAGGAATATTTTATCCTTCTGAGGAAAACGGAATTATTTTCTCAATATTGGCGTGTTTTACATATTGTTTAGTTTAAATGAAAGATATTTAAAATTACATTTGTTAAAACATCTCTAGTCATTTTAACTAAAGAGAGGTTGGTGTATTTTATACTTGAGTTCATAAAGGGTTTTTCCCTTCTCTGATTTTCTTTCATTTGAAAGAAATACCTTCGCCTCAAGTTTAGTAGTGGTCCGCGTGAACTGCAATAACGTACCTGCGCCCTGACCTATATCTTTTTGCATCCTTGACCTTTTTTGAATACCGTTGACTTCTTTTCCTTTTACCTTGACCTTTTTGCCTCTCAATTCACTGTACCTTTGAGATACCACCATAACTTATTTTCCGGGGCTACCCATTGGTTTGTATAGTTCTCCAGAGGCTGAACAAATAATCTCTGGCAACACCCTAGTATTTGATGTTTTGGCAAAACATTGTGGCTAACTCTTCTCTTTTACATTTTTTTGGTGCAACCCTTTCGATAGAAAGGGTTCCATACCAAACGGTGTCGGCATTGCAAACCGCTATTGTATGCTGCCCACCACCCTCAATCTTCTATCAGGCAAACCCTTGCCTCTCAGGATCCTATCCAATGGGTCAATTACTTTTGGTTGCTCTCCCCACCCTGGAAGTTTTTTGAGCACCCTTGGTGATGTCTACGGTTTACAAACTATTGCTATTACCCTAATTTTTTGAGAACCCTTGTGTATTCTACGGGTACAATTTTGGCAACCATAATTTTTTGGTAGAAATCCCTTGAGAGTCGAGCTCGGAAGCAAAAATTTTGAGAACCACAATAGGAATACCGTCAGGACATTTTTCCTTCTTAATCTTTCGAGGTGTATTCATACGGTACGCAATTTTGAGAACTTGATTTTGGCCGCCCTTTAGGGCTTAGCCCATTTTTTGATGTTTTTGGCCTTGATATTTCTGTCTTGGCCTTGATTTGGACGGGGCATATGATATATTTCGGAGCCTGTGACACCGTTCAAGGTCTGAAATTGACAATTCTTAAAGTGTAGGGATTAGTAGGGATTATCTCGCAGCTCAGCAAGATACCTGCCGACCTTGCCTTTGGTACGGTAAGGCTGTTCCTAACATTGAGTACATGTATGTACCGACCTGTATGGATCGCGCCTACTTATTTTCCAACTGCAGGGTCCACCACACCACACAACAACCACACCACACCAACATACACACACTACAAGGCAAGCACACACACACCACACCACAACCACCACACACCTACACTTAGTACAACAACACGTTCAACACATATTGGACACTTATAATCTGACCCATTAGATAACTTAACAACTATACATGTACATCTATTAATGAGCACGAACGCTGACAACTACACCACTGTCGCAACCCGGGCTTTCGTCCTCTCGCAGGGTGTTTCAAGTTGGTTGGGCCGGACCCCTAATTTTGGCCATCCCTAAAGGGTTTTTGGCGGGCCGCCTAATTTTTCGGCAACCCTATTGGCTACTTTCCAGGGTGGCAATTGTTGGAAGAAACGGCACAATCATTTCGCGAGATAACCGTATGTATCTCTCATGGGAGACAACTGATTTGAGCCTTGTTTAGCTTTTTTGACCTTGTAGCTTTTATTTTGATGACGCACTCCACTTCGTTTGATGACACCTATACTTGATGAGAGGTTAATCTTTGTGATAGGAATTGCCTATCTTTGATGAAAGTCTACAAACATTATTGGATGGGTTTCGCAGCTTTATTTTGCCTTGAGGAATTTAACATACATTACATTATGGTATTTTGGCACCAATCAACCGTAAGGTTAGTATCTGAGGAGAGTTTTTTTCCATTAGTTGTTCTATGTAGTATTCTATTTCACTGAGTGCCAAGTTGAGTGCCAGGAGGCATTCGAGAGAAGGTGCCAACAAATAACAACAGATGGGCCTCTAGTTTGCCACTATAGCGCTATAGTTGCGGCAAAAGTGAGTGCCTGAATGCCTTCTCTGGAGATGTCCAAGTGAGTGCCAACGAGTACCAATGAGTGCCAATCATTTCTGACTAATAGTTCATGAAAGATTTTAAAAGAGTCACATAAACGTACACGATGCCGAGGAGGCATAGTGCAGTGCCATGTCCTATTCTATCACCAAACAGTTGCGAAAACATGGCCCATAGAGCCTAAGAAATAGCCCTAATATGTGGCGAGGTGTACTTACCCTAGGTTATTAAGGTATGAGGATCGATTGGTTTATATACAAGTTGCGGTAGGATGCTTCAGCGTACTATGAGTCTCACGTCTTTTTTTTCTGATACACTGTATAGCGCGTATAAAGGTATAGTATAAGTAATACTCATGCTTAGTCTAACATTATATTAACAAGCTAATATATTAGCATCATGTTATGCTATAATGTACTAGGCTAGTATACTAGCAATAATAATAATATAAGAAACTATTCTAGCTATATACCATGGTAGTATTATTAATGAAACATTAATACATAAGTATTATTACGATATATATATATATATATATATAATATAATATATAATTACTTACACACCTACTGTCACTTATACCCACATTACACTATGACACTTTACCACTTCACCTATGCTCACTTGTTTGAAACAACATACAACTATGACAACGTTATATAACAAGAGTGTCTACTATGACAATGGATTTACATATCAAACACGAAGTATATGTATTACCACAAACCGCTAATGACACTATATTAAATCACGTGTGACACTTACATACACACTATGACCACTTATAAGCACTTACCACTTACATACACACTATGACACTTGCCATAGACACTTACATTAGCCCATATACACTTACACACAGATACACTTACACTATGACATCGATATTTGATTCCTCAACTTTGATGGTTCAATTTTGATGCCTCAACTTTTGATACCCTCAGCTTTGATGATTCATCTTTAGACTCATCTTTGATACATTTTAACCTTTTCTAGCCTTTTTCTACCCCACATCAATGAGAAACAACACTAATAATTGATGTCTCCCCTAGGCAATAAGCTGACCCACAGGACGCAGCATGCGCCCTCCGCGTGAAGGTCCACGAACCCGCCCGCCGCGTGCGCCCGCAGGCGCAATATTTCACGGTACCCCGCCCTCGCCGCTACTGTTAGCACTACACAGGCGCACAAATATTATCACACCCTACCCGCGCCCGCACGCGCTCATAAGACCGCTCAGGGCCGCAATATATTTTTCCGCAGCTGTCCGCGTTCCCGCCAGGCGCGCGTGTGCCCGGCAGGTCCGAATATTCCCGCTTCTATAGAGTTTATGCAGAACGAATGCGAAATATAACTAATGGCCAGACCAACAGTATTATTAACGCACTAATATATTAATATATATCTTTATTAGATGTAAAATAAAGTATATATATTATATAGTAGTGATTTATATATGAGCATATATATATATCAACATAACCCTAAAATTACAAATATATTATGTATTATTTATAATTCCTATACAGAAGTTGATTATATACTATTGTAAACACATAAATTATATGAGTTGAGATACTCAATATAAAATCTAATAATACCCCATATATATACTTATGAGAAAAATTAAATATATATATATATATATAATATATAATAAAACATTATACTATGAATCATTTCATGTGACTTATCGAAAGCATACTTAACCATTTGTATTTAAAATTAACATTTTCGGGAGGCGAGACGCGAAACTGTATCTTCCATTACAACTATATTATTATTTAACACATATTTCATAGTTGTTGGTATATCACGAATATAAACTATCGAATTTCCAAACAAGGCGATTTAATTTTATCTCCATGAGAGTCACTATCATTTCTTACGCTTTAAACAATTTTTATCTATCTAAATATTACAGGTATACTTACAGACCTTAACACAGAAATGGTCACAGTAAAACAAAACTAAAAAGAGAGTATTGTATACAGTTAGTCTAACAAGTGGGTAGTAGGCTTTTGTTTTATGCGGGTTTACTGCATTAACTACAATGTGTATTTTTTACTGCTTTTTTTAATACTACACCAATTTCTATTTTATCTAATCCTTGGGGATTACATATCCTTAAAGCGTAATCAGTAAAATCATAGTTGTGTTACATAGCAACAATGTCGGGTTTGTATTTAGTATGCGTCTCTCTCGCTTTTTACTGCTTTACTGCTTTAAACGAAGTGGTTTTACCTGCCTGTCGATCTACTCCATTTATTACTTGCTTATTTATCCATATTCACCATTTAACCTTAGAGACGAGACTAGTTAAATCAGTAAATCAATTTTTAGGGTTGTTTACATATTGCAACAAGGGAATTAGTATTGCCTTTTGTTTACTGCTTTTACTGCTTTAACTTCAATGTTTTATCTGCTTTTGTAACTCACTATATTTCAAGCACCTCACTATACTCTGACCAAGCCGGTAGAGATAAGTAAAAATCAAAGTGGATTAATTAAAAATTCTGTTGTTTATATGCAGATTGAAGAAAAAAGGGGAACTGACACTATTTAGTATGTCTTCTTGTTATATTCACTGCTTTACTGTCTATTATAATCACTCATTATGTTTTACTGCTTTAACTCACTATAATAATTTATAATATAACATATACATACCCTTAAACAGTATATCAGTAAATCAATTTCCCTCCCCACTACCTTCCTGCCAATCCCTAGGATTGTGCTTTAAGCTCTTCTTTTAGTGTTTTACTGCTTTAACAATTGGCTCATTAATCTCATATGATTTATCTGCTTTAAATCATATGCATTACTGGTCATGTAATAACTCATATAAAGAATTTATGTTCGTCTGCCAACGAAATGGTAGAGTGGGATGTAGTGCAGAAGGCGCAATAGTGTCATAGATATACTATTTCTATTATTTATTTTATTATTCTTTATTATTATATTATTATCATAATTGGTGTATTTTATTATTTTATTTCTTTATTATTTTTATCTTCTCGTGATATATAATGGACAACTTTTATGATGTTTAGATTTATCTATCATCCCTAATATTGTGTATCTTTATATTTAAAACTAAAACTTAATCTATCACAACACGCACTTACACACACACTACGCACACTGAACTAGGTACACTTACCCCAATAGACACTCTACACTTATGGCCCTAATCACATAATAATACAATATATTTTTGCATTTTTCTCATGTATTTAAAACTAAATTATAAATATATTAATATATTGTATAATAGTTAATTTTATTTTCCTAAATATTATTTATATATATATTCTTATCTTTCTTACATTTCCACACAGTATGAAGGAGTTAGGTTGAGCACCATATACCACGGAGATTCAGAAAAACGTTTTAGATAAAACATGACGTAAATCGTTAAGAAAAACCCCACCTTGTCTTTACCACGCCCCTCAATGACTCCTTAAAGTGTAGAGCCGCGTCCAATCAAAAAATTCCACCCAAGTTTCCACAAGCACCGCCCCCTGTGCAAGAGGACTGACCAGCATTCAACTGCACCGGCGATAATTCGAGAATTACTGGAGAGAGGCTTGGTATTTGGTCCTGAGCCAGGCTCACAACTTATATGCTCAACTCACAAAAAAAACCGTTCATTCACTCGTATAGGCACCTTCTGTAAATATTGTACCTTTAACTAAACTCCTATAACGAGAAGATAACGGAAGAGAAGATAAGCGCAACATAATTACCCACCCTTCCCATTCCTCCTTGACAATCCCTGCCGCAGTGTCCTTGAATATTAGAAATCTTACTGCTGTAGTCGTCCCCTATTTTGGCAGTAGTCTAGTCACATAAGGCAATAGCATCACATCAACGATGTTAGTCGTCTCATCAAGATAACTGAGTTGTCTGTGGCAGTGATATTTATGAGAAAGCAGTAACAATATTAATTTATCTAAGAGAATATATTTTATGATTTACAACAAAATGTCTTATTCATTTTTAAATATAAAAAAACTATCACTGAGCAACGGAAATTTGAGAAGGATCACAAGGTAGATAAAGACTGGGCACTAAACTCATCCTACAATCCTTGCTACCTCCCACATCACCGTGATCCATGATTAGCGATATCAACGGCAAATCCTTGCCCATGCAACCTCTCTACACACACTCTACCACACTGAATTAAAACTATAACTGTATATCAACTAAAATATATTCTAGCACAAATTTTCGAATGTTAGCCATAAGAAATTATTATGCTTCGAATTTTTAAACCGTTACATGAAATTGTTTAAAAACATTTTGTTATTTAAATTTTTTATTCTTTTTTATTTAAAAATATCAACTATAAATGATTAAAGTCATATTTAAGTATCAAAGAGTCATCCAATCATTACATAAAAATAAGTTCTATTGTATGATCGCAACATAAAAAAGGTTAAAGGGGGGCCCTTTAATGCTTATAACGTTTGTCCTCACTATCCGTTACGTAGTGGTAATTTAAAAATAGCGGTAAGATACATTAAACATATAGTATTTCGTTTCACTGCCCATACATTCAAATTATCTGTAATAATGTAAGTCTAATCATCACTTTTACAAAACTTTAAAACTATATTACATCTCTCTCACTTATGCATCTTCTCTAACATCATCAACTAAGTGATGTACAATTACTTTACATTATCATAGATTAAATATTATAAATTTAACTAAAAATTCCTTAACAAACATTGATTATCTATAGTCTTGCTATCTAGGCACTGACAAACAATGTTAGATGGCGTTTCGTAAGTTTTTTACCTTTAAAAAACCAATGGAGCGACTATGACGAAGATTACCGGAGTATCATATCTGTATATCCAAAATTCACACATATATAAGAATAAAATGCATATCCGAATGAGGCATGCGTCATTAAATACTCCCAAAATAACATACCAAGAGCCACGAAACCTAATCTCATTAACGTGATTCTAATCCGCATCTCGTATACTATCTAACATATGAACTCATTAGATACTCACTCTCCAAGTCACGATACAAATGATACCCTGAACTTACCAATACTGTTAAACATTAAAGATACCCTATTCCCAATGATTAACATATTAAAGTACATATAAACTATTATGATATATGATATAAACATTGTAAAACTTTAATCATAACAATAATCCTCTACCATATTACGGTGCGACTTACCTCTATCCGCCGTCCTTAATTTATACTTCTAAACTATTTGCTAAACTATATTAGCCCAAAACTACACATGTAAACAGATTTGTTGTTTATAAATAAATAGTCCAAAATATAGAATTATTATACACTCGAAAAATGATGATTTATAAGGAAATCTCGGAGTTGGCTAAGGTGTAGTAACTATATGATAAAACTCATTTTTTCTTCCTTCTTCATTAACCCAAACTCAATCATACTATTTACCAGGTTATATATTATTTGACAGCACAAAACTTATCCGTATAATCATTTACATATATTTTTATTTATCTATATTACATTATGCAAGCTAAAACGATTATTTCAATTGACAATTCTAACATAATATAGTCCCATTACAAAGTGTTCCACCTGTACAAAAGATTTACAAAACATCTTATGAATTATAATAAATGATGCATCCTTTATCTAAGTGTTTAGTCATTATTCAAATATATAAATCAATTAAATGAGCAGGACATTATACAAAGTTCTCTTAAAAATCTAACAATATAATACACCAGTACTGAAAAAACTTAAACTCTATATATGCACTACGTTTTACTAAACAATTATTAGGCAGCATAATATGAGTAAATATATCTGACTAAAAACATAAGTTATAACATACTTTAACAATATCTAACCCTACCCTATTAATACTTCGAAAAAATTAGCTCATATAAAATAAAACCTAAGAGCAAATATTTATAACGAAAAATAATTTATGACGGAAGATCACTTTTCCTTAAACGATTTAAATATAAAATCATAAATATTTATGTGCAAAATTGTACAAGTAATAGTACAAGTACAAGTACAACGTTATTTTAGTACTTAAACTTCATGATACATTATATCCTTCGATAGATTCCATACACTACACTTACTATAACTAAACTATTCCTTTACCTAACTAATTACTAGGGTTTAATCGAACTGACATAATAACCTCACTAATGTTACCCATTATTATATAGTAGTCATATATATATATATATATTCCACATCTTTATTAATACCTTATATTTTATATCCTATAGTCTATTTTTTCCATTATAATTTTCATGTATTAGTTAAATATAAAATTTTAAGACATCCAACAAATAACTATAACCGCACATAACAACTATTACCCAATCATAGTACGCATACATCTCAAACTCGAATAGATAATAACAATCCGACCATGTCCGATATAATATGAGTCTTGTATCACTCAAAAGCAATATATGCTTGCTCACTAGACAATATTACGGTTAACCAAAACTGTGTGTTTTAATACCTAAGGTATTTCTCCTTCACTTAATTCCGTACTAAGGAATATACTAAAATATACATTAATTTTCATACAAATGCTCACCTAACTGTCGCTTATAATCACTTCTTTAATAGTAAACTACAAATTGGATAGGTGCTCTGAAGAGTTGGACTATCTCTACTCAACTCATGACACTACATCTAACTCTTATTGAATAACTACTACTTCATATATAAGTAACATAATGGTCAAATATTTACCATATGTTTTATCACAAACGGACTTATTGATTAGGAGATTTAGGAAGATCAAAGCAATGATGGGACGTGACAATTATTGATATTCGAACCACTTCTGTCTGTGGATAATCTATACTATTTTATTCCTAGACGTGTGAGTTTAATTAAACTCAATTTTATAATCTCCTGTCTACTATGCGTTACAGCCTGAAAACTCTATACGGATCAGACTTGAGTTTGCAAGTAGGAGTTATTATTTATTCTAACTCTATCTTGATTATATATATTTAATATATATATTATAGTATATATATATATATTAATATATATATATATATAATTATGATTTATATATATATTAATATATAATATATATTAAATAATATATTAAATATTAAATATATTAATATATTATATTAATTATATATATATATAATATATATAATATATATATAATATATATATATATATATATATATAATATAAATATATATTATATATTATAAACTATATATATAATTATATAATATATATATATTATATATTATATTATTAATTAATATTATTAAATATTATATATATATATTAATATATATATATTATTATAATAAATTATATATTATAATATATATAATATATTATAATATATTAATTTATATAAATATTATACATTATAATATATAATATAATATATATATATATTAATTAATATATATAAATATATATTATATATATTTATATATATTAATATATAATTATATATATATATATATATATATTTAATATATTTATAATATATATATATATTAATTTAATATTTGCCAGCATTACCCTGAAAGAGGCTCAGGACATGTAACTTAGAAAATCTATAATCAATCTTTGGAAGCAGGGAAAATAAATAAACATGTTTTATTTTCAGCAAGCAATCTTGCGATCGATAGACAACTTGACTTTTTTTTTGTTTTTTGATGTTGGATCCGGTAAGTATCTATAGTAATAACACGTTTAAATATTAGTTAATCTTAAGATCTGGCAGGCGTACGCTGTGATGACCTTGAATCCCTGCATTCGTTCACTGAGAGGCAAGAGTTACCAGGAATAGTATTGATGATTTGATACGCTTTGAGAATGTTCGAGCCGACGGAGGGGAAAGATAGGAGGGGGACGAGATCCCCCTCCCGTCGGTCCCCCGGCATTTTGAATAAAGGCGAGAAAACACCCGGACTCTAGTCGCGATCTGTTTAAAGTTTCACCCGTGGGAGTATTCATTAGTTAGAAAAAAAAGGTTAAACATTTGGAGCAACATTTGACACACACGCTATCACAGATTTGCGAGTACTTTACACGAAGAATGACTTGAATGTTAATTATACTCAGAAAGAACAAGATGACTTATCCATACAGAGCTTTCCCAAAATCACTTTCATTATAACAATTTGTAACATCTGTTAACTTCAGAAAAGCGTGGGTATTTCTCTCAGAAGTGTATATTGTGTTTTGTGTAAACATGAACGTGAGTAAAAAATCTAGCGGACTGTGGTATTCAACTCATAGAGATAGTTTTTTATTTTCTTGTAGCGGTTATAGGTTTTTTAGTTACATGCTGGCCTCTTTGGCCCGATGCTGACCATATAGATAAACATCAGATCTTACCCCACTTGACTATTGAAGTAAAACTTGATTTTATATGACTGATGAGATATTGACACAGAATAGT
The DNA here is from genome assembly GCA_015478945.1 of Trachelipus rathkii. Classification (NCBI taxonomy): domain Eukaryota; kingdom Metazoa; phylum Arthropoda; class Malacostraca; order Isopoda; family Trachelipodidae; genus Trachelipus; species Trachelipus rathkii. Next base: position 23,550 of record JABUQX010070681.1, on the reverse strand, counting down.
CAGAATTTTTTAAAATTTAAACATAAATAAACTATTAACGTTAACAAAGTTCTATATATGAGAGTCCACCAAAATTTATTAAAATCTTAGATACTATATTTTATTAATTAATAATCAAAATGATTTAAAATATAATTAATATAAATTAACAATAATATCAAAGATTTAGTGATATATATATATATATTATTTATATATTATAGAGAAGATTAAGAAAGATAAATGGAAATTTCGGCGGTAAGTTCGGCTCTATTATATAAGTCTCTCATAATAGAAGAATGGATCAGCACCAAAATTGGATAGTCCGGTTAGCTCAGCTGGTTATTAAGGAGCACTCGCCCTCAAACTAATGCGTGAAATAAGACCCCAGGTTCGTCATCATGTCGGTATATTCATTACTACGTCTTAGTAATAGTTATCAGCATTGATTTTATATATATACTCTCTTATATATATATAAAAGGGCTCCTATATATATATTATATACTCATTGACCTATAAGTACTTTTAAATAATTTAGAGCCTACACCCCCTCCTAGATTTTAGTAGGCTTATTTACCTAGATATATAAATATATATATATAAATATATTATATATATATAATTAATATATATATATATATATAATATAGTTGTAAGTATATATATATATAGGTATTTATATATGGTTATAGATAATGGGTGTTCTTTTTAGAAATAATTGCCCTTTTTATTCAAACTTCGCCAGTAGAGCGACTTACTTCAAAAGGAACAACCGCTTTTACATAATATAAATAACCCAGTAGTGTGACTTATCTCTAAAAGAAAAACAGCTTTAATATAACATAAATAAACTAGTAGAGCGACTTATCTCAAAAGGAACAACAGCTTCTACATAATATAAATAAATCAGTAGAACGACTTATCTCAAAGGGAACAGCAGCTTTTGCATATAAATAAACCAGTAGAGTGACTCATCTCAAAAGAAACAATAGCTTCTACATGAAAAAAATAAACCAGTAGAGTGACTTATCTCAGAGAAAACAGCAGCTTCTATCTTCTCATATGTTT
>JABUQX010070681.1:17500-20000 GCA_015478945.1 Trachelipus rathkii | reverse complement strand
TATATATATATATATATATATATATCGAAATTTGCTCTCAAATCCCCATCATAAAATATGTAATAAAGAAATTTGATTTTGAATTAATAACACAATGAAAAAAAATATAAAATGATGTTGAAATTCTTCACAATAAGTGTAAATAATATATAGGATTTTGTTTTAGAAATCTCATCATAATTTATATAAAGTATAAAGGAATTTATTTTCGAAATGGCAATACTATGAAAAGAATAAATGAATTCGCTACAATAGATTTAAAAATATATGAGAATTTATTCTCGAAATGATAACGTGATATCAAGAATAATTAAAATTGATGTTGAGATCCATCACAATATGTGTTAAAATATATATATATATATCAGATTTTTTTTTTAATTTTTCAAAATCCCTTCATTATTTATGTAGAGATAGAAGGAATTTATTTTTTGTAATAATAACACAATGGAGCTAATAAATAAATTTGTGACGAAATCAGTCAGAATAAGTGTACAAGGTTGTTTTTGAAATTCCATCGAATTTGTGTAAAGAATGAAAGTAATTTATTCTCGAAGTAATAACACTCAGGAGAGAAAAATAAAACTGGCGTTGAAGTTTGCCCCAATAAAGTGTTAAAATATTTAGGATTTTTTTTTTCGAAATCTTATCATTATTAGTGTAAAGAATGGAAGAAATTATTTTAGAAATAATAAAACAATGGAAAGAATAAATAAAATTGTATCTAAACTGCTACAATAGGTAAAACAAATATATATAGGAATTTGTTTTCGAAATTCCATCTTAAAGGGAGACACCATCCTAAGAGCCAAAACTTTTTGAAAGCAAAATCAAAATTTTTACATTTTTTTTATTATCTAAATTAGTAGAAAATTTCCTCCTGCACATCATGGTGTAATTATTTTTTTGGGAATTCTAAATAGGTTTTAAATTTGCAAATAATGTCAAAATTGCATTTCCAGGTTCAGGCTCAAAAGATTTTCAATTTATTTATTATTATTATTATTATTATTATTATTATTATTATTATTATTATTATTATTATTATTATTATTATTATTATTATTATTATTATTATTATTATTATTATTATTATTATTATTATTATTATTATTATTATTATTATTATTATTATTATTATTATTATTATTATTATTATTATTGTGTGTGTGTGTGTGTGTGTGTGTGTGTGTGTGTAATATTATTATTATTATTATTATTATTATTATTAATGTATTATTATTATTATTATTATTATTATTATTATTATTATTATTATAATATTTATTATTATTATTAGAGAAAATCTAATTTATTTTTTTATTTTTCCAACCTCCGGCTTTTACTCAGTCAAATAAATGGAGTCTGAGCCGAAGTCGAAGCCGGAGCCGGAGCCGGAACCGGATCCTGGGAATAAATTTAAAAAAAAAAATATTTTTTAAGTAAATAATTTATTGCCAGATGATATATATATATATATATAATATATATATATATAAGTATTTATACATAACATATTATATATATATTGCCTTATAGATATATATATATATATATATATATATATATATATATATATATATATATTTAATATAAATATATATTTTTATATAATATATATATATATATATTGTTATATATGTGTTATTAAAGACTGCAATTTATTTTTAAATCCGAGTCAAATGTTCATCAGTTTTTATCTTTTCAAATCTTCCGCAGGAATGACAACCCACTCCCATCCCACCCTATCCCACAACACCCCACAGCACCACACCCCCGCATACGTGGAAGAAACGTTTTTGGCATTTCGGTGTTGCACAGTGGTCGAACCTGCTGTCGAACTTCTTTGACTTCTCATGGAATAACAATTGCTTCAGTGGGAGAGGGTCCCTGGGAGGGATCCCTGTTAGGGGTCCCTGGGAGGTGTGCAGAATGCATAAAAGGTAATTCTCTCTATAGCATGGAGGCGTAAATTCCGTATTCGTTTCCTTCAGGTAAATCTAATAAACCTTGATTTAATTCTGCTTGTTCTTGTGCTACTCGCCAGAGGGACGCCGCATTCAGGAACCTCCGTCGTTTTCAAACTTTAATAACTCATGCAGCTTATATCTCACCCTTGAATCGTGTTTAAAATTGTAAGCATTTCTCCGTGGTTCCATCGGTAGAGCGGCAGAGTCGCATGGAAATGGCGCGTTTTCGATTCCTAGTCCGGATCCTAGGTAGAAATTACCTAGAGAAGTTCTCCTCCTAGAATAGGGGTATCTATGCCAGTGAGGTGTGGACTTTTGTTTATAAAAAAAAGGATAATGAAGCAATCTTTCTGGTTCCTCTTCCTCCAGTTATTTCTGGCAACTCTAGCTTTGATTTTTCTTCTTTCCCTAGATGAACGCTTCACTCAAATTGCTTCTTGCTCCTTGTGGTGGCTCCTTATTTCCAGTTACCTCTTATATGTAGAATTCCCTGCCATCAACTCTTTTTTTTCCTACTATATTTAGTCTCC
>JABUQX010070681.1:0-5000 GCA_015478945.1 Trachelipus rathkii | reverse complement strand
ATATATACTTATATATATATACTATTAGTATATATAGATAATATTATATATATAATTATATATTATATTTATATAATTATTATATATTATGAATAAAATTATTTGCTTAATAAATCAATTATAATGTCTACATTATATATAGGTATAATATATAATTATATTATATTATAATATATAATTAGTATATTATATTATATTTGTATGATATATATATAATTCGACTAAGTTGTTATTCAGTAAGAGTACTAATCAAAATATTTATCACTTACGTCCTAAGTGCTTTTTTTCTTTCCTTTACGTTTTTGTAAAATCTGCATGATTTGGAGTGCAATGACTCTGTGGAGATCAGAACTCGATGGCGAGTAGAGTATAAATCAACAATTTTTCTTGACTAAGGTTAGATCAAACAATATTTTTATTTTTTAAAAAGCGGAAAAGACCTTCGTGTCGGTATTAGCCAAGAAGCGTTTAGGTAGATTCGTATATGTCAATTTGGAAAGCTTGGAGAACTGCCTCAATAGTAACGTAAATGATCAGACAAGAACAACAGACAGATATTTAATTGAAGTTAAATTTATTCAATATTTTAACATTTCCAAGTCGAATGGTTATCTTTTTTTCTTTCATGTTTTTTGTGGCTTCTCTAACTCATTTTCAGCTTTTTTTTATACAAAATTAAAATTGTTAAATTAGAATACAACTTTTTTTCTTTCGATTTAGATTCAAAATTAACGAATCCAAAATTTATAAGTGTTTTCACTCTACAGCTGGTCTTTCCTGAATATATGATCATCTAATTTCTCAGCTACGTTTTTCTTTCGGTTGTCTTTTTGTTTCTGGAAGAATATTCTTATGGTTCTTTCAAAATATTAGCGTTTGTTCAAAATCTCAAATTTGTTCGAATGAAGCGATGAAGGGCATCTAAACGGGTCGTAAAAAGAAACGCAGGCTGAGTTCAATATGGTGTTGGCTGGAGAGAAGTGGACTTGCTGCAATAAACTTAAGTAGATAGACCCCAGAGATGAAAGGAGTCTGTTTCAATTATTCATTTTTGATGCGAGCGAAATGATCAGTCTTATGCTTTTGTTTGTTCGCATCATCACTATGTTCACCATGTCAGAGAGATTTTGCGTAGTTTTCGCGGCAATGCACGTGTTGCATCATTTCGAGCAGACCATCGTGTAACTGACAGAGCTTCACAACAGTTCCCTTAATTACTGTTACCAGTATACCCATCTATGTGTAGATGAAGAAAAAAGTGGTACAAGCCTGGAGACATCAAAATATGAACAGCATTAAAGCGAGCATTCTGCAGTCATATAAACACTACATTCAAGGAGTGTGCATGAACAAGGAAAAGTTAGCTGCTGGGTTTTTCTTCTTTGATTACTAGCTTGAACAACAGAAGTATTTTCTGGCCATGTTATGGCATTGTCGTAGCTTTGACTTCGACAGTCACGAGTGAAGATTCTTTTAAAGTTTTACTAATACATTAGTCGTGTGGACTATCATGACAGAATGTTTGAAATGAAAACGTTCAATAGGTTACGTGCTTTTTACATAGGCAGAATAAAAAGTAATTGATTACATGTGGAGATAATACTTGTGTTCGAATGTAAGCAATACTATAGTATTTTTGCAATTTTTCAACCTCTGAACAATATAGTCAAACTTCCACCATCAATGATAACTCATTCATGTTGTAAGAGACAGGTATGAAGATTAGCTTACACATTCGAAGCCGAATAAATGACCTGGTAAAAATGGATCGACTCTGGCCGAAGCTCAATACATCCAAGGAAATTGTCATTTTGAGGAGAGCCGATTTTTTCATTTTCACCTCTAAAACCAAGTCACGTTGTGCAAGAAATTTCAAGACAGCAACATTTAGTAAAACATTTTTTTTAGCAGTATTCACAATCTTTTTCATACTGGGTGTGTATTTGATAAATATGTATTTGTTTTTAAATAAGACTTCATAGAAGGCAACTATTTCGATGGGCGATCACTATTTCTCATGTCAATAACGGTTGCTATGTTTCCAGTCATTAAATCCTAGAGTGAAGTCCTGTTAAATAATTTGCACACAGAGCAGTACACTTTCTCAGACGATTCTGAAAGCATACCACACTCCGTTATGGTTAACATTCGTAAGCTGGAAAAAATCATGGGATTCAACCGAGTTCTACTCCATCTCGATAAACTCTGTTACTGATTTTTGAACTATTGTTGAACATCCATTTTTGCATTATTTTTGTTATAAAGATTGATGACGGAATTCATCTAGTATATGCAGGTCCATGTTGTAGGTCTTCGTATTGTAGGTATGTAAGTAGTGATATAGTATTGGACACTTTGCTTCGTACAGACTAAGTTTCAAGAAGAAAATATCAGTTTTGGGGGAAGTGTTTTCTTCAACAGCTAGACCTGTGGCAAACGATGTTTCTGCAGGTTTTTTTTTTTTTTTTTTTTTTTTTTTTTACGTTTCACACACATAACATAAAAGCCTGATTCAAGGAGGGGTGTTGCACGGCAAAGAATTGAACAACTAACGCAATTAGCAGATGAGAAGAAGTAGGCTTTGAAGTGGGGAGATTATGCACAGGAACAGAGATGGCAAGGAGTTTCACGAACAGAAGTGGCTGGAAAGAAAGAAGACGCAGCGAACTCCCTGAGGTATGCCAATAATCAAATGCATGCCAGACACAGCCCTTGTGCTATTCGAGGCGTGGTAATTGGTGGAGGTACCGAGTGAAAAGTTCTCGGCAACTGCGCTCGGGTACGTTGAAAAGAGATAAGCTACCAACATCCGCGCAAAGATGAGGGGCAAGTGAAGTGAAAGTGAGAACAGGTTTATAAGTTTTTTGGCCTTTGTGACTCGACTGTCCAAAAGACGGGGTGAAACAGGCCCCCAGATATGAGAGTAGTACTTCAGTTAAAGGGCGATGAGGCCTGATAGCTGAAGCATGAGAAGAGGAAAAAAGTTCTCGCAGTCAACTCCCAGTTTCTTGAGGCCGCCCTAGCAACCGTTTGTGATGTGAGGGTTTTCAGTAAATTTTTGTTTATGTTAAGGCAGGATGTTTATATTGTCCAACAGGAGAGACGAGAGAACGTCGAAAGAGATAGAAGTTGAAGGTGTTTTAGAGAGGGGAGATTTGTAGAAGTTGAGTTTTAAAGATTAAATTTCACACGGCGTGAGACGAACCCCACTGGAAATCTATCAGATAGCGAAGATAGAACGTAAGATTAAGACGGAGGCAATTCTAGAAGTAAAAGAGGGAGCAAATTGAGATGAGCTTCTTGAAGGAAGGGTCGAGTCATCGGCATTACGAGTGGATAGAGTTTAGTGTGCTAGGTTAAAAATCGTTAATGAAAGTAAGGAACAAGAAGGAGATAGTACAGACCTGAGGACACACAATTTAACAGAAAGAAGAAGTCGCGCAGTCAACAACACACATTTGAGGATTTGAATGAGAAAACTCGACATCGTAATCAAAAGTGAGGAGGAAACCCAAAGGAAGGGATGTTGGAGAGCAGTGACGCGTGTCCACACCCGGTCAAATGCTTTGATATTTTCAAGCGCCACCACGCAAGTCTTCCCCGTAGTTTCTAAGGGCGGAAAACTATCTGTTAAATAGGAAAGTATTCGCCAGTAGACCTCGAAGCCAAAAGCCATACTGGCGATCGGAATGAAGTGAATGAAGATTCAGATGATCTAAGAAATGGAGAGTAAAAGGGTTTCAAAGATGTTAGATAGGACCAAGTGAGTAAGCTATAGGCGAATAGTTAATAGGATCAAGCGGGCTCACTTTTTTCTGGAATGGTTGGACGATGGCGTGCTTCCAACACTGAGGAAGTGTTAGATTGACATAGAGAATATAGTTGAACGAGAGGCGGGGTCAGCACGAAGCACACTCCCTCAAAAATCGGGAGATGCATCCGTGGACTCCGTTCCTAACTTCTAATTTCAGGGCCATCCGATCGAATGTAATACTTATTCTAGGCAAGGCTAGGACCCTGAGAGAAGAGGGGATGAGGGAATGCAGATGTCAGGTTGATGTAGAGGAGAAAAGGAGCCGAGAGATTGAGCTTTTCAGTTGGAGAATAGCAACAGAACCATCAGAGCGAATAGAGGAGGAAAGACAGATTTACAAGTTGTTTAGAGATGTGTTTGTGCTAAAAGGTCCAGAAAGATTATGTAGTAGGAGAAAAGGAGGGTTTATGCGAACTTCTTTGATGACATTCCAGTAGTTCCCTGCAGCATGTGAGTTGGCTGTAGCTATCACAGAAGATTTAAATATGTCTGATATCTTCGAGTAATTATGGCAATCTTTATGTCGCTTTCATCTTTTCTGCTTTATTTTTCTGTTTTTGCGCGTCCACTTATGTACTTCTACTGATATCAGATTTTGGCAGCCATTTCTATCTCAAATGTGGCCTATAACGTTTGAATGCTTTTGTATTCGACGACTATTATCAATATTCACCAAATGACAACAATTTTTAAAAAGTACACTGAAACAGAAACGTTGGTTTCGGGACCGGTTCCTGAGCTCAGAAGATCGAAACGTTTTATTTAGCAGAACTCTTTCGAATGCGTTCCAAGAAATGCAAGAAGTTTCATAATATTTTTATTATATAATATATATATATATACTATATTATATTATAATATATATATTAATATATAATATATATAAATTATATATTATATATTAGTATAATATATTATATATAATATATATTTATAATATATAGACATATAAAGAATTTTTGCCAGCTTTGAAGACAACTAATGTTCAACCTAATTTCTAAATGACGTTTTTATTTCTTCTTATTACTTCTTCATCCTTTTTTTGTGCTAAATGAGATTTCAAGAATTTTCCTATTTTTTATATTATATAACTATGTATATATATTATAGTATATATAATTTAATTTATATAATATATATAATATATTATATTTATATATATATATAGTATATATATATATATATA
>JABUQX010070680.1:35000-39977 GCA_015478945.1 Trachelipus rathkii | reverse complement strand
GGGGAGAGGATAATTATATATTATATATATATATAGTATATATATATATCATATATATATATATATATATATATTATATATATAAATATTATAATATATATATTTATATATATATATATATATCTATATATATATATATATAATATATATATATCTATTAGGATGTCGATAGTATGTATCCGGCGTATGGGCCATTTTTTGGGTTCGGTATCGTATTGGTTCTATGCCGATACTCTTCACTTTTGGGTGACAAATTTTGAAGAAACTTTTAGATTCAATAACTAAATTAGTTCGCCTATATCTTTATATACTACGTTTTTTTTTTTTTTTTTTTTCCTCAACTTCTTTTTAACTTCATTTTAGCGTTTCTCCAGCTTGGGTTTTACCGTAACATTTACCTATTTGGATAGATATTATTATAATTTATACAGATTTAAGGTTCTACTTTTTTAGTTGATCAAGTAGTATTTTTTTCTTTTTTTTTGTACTCAATTTCGTGAGAGTGTGTGAGTGCGTGAGCGTTTTTAAACTTTTCTGGGTTATTCATATTTTAGATATTGCTGTAAATAGGGTTTTACGTTTTAAAATTTCAGGTTTTAATTTAGATTTTTAGCGTACGAATCGTTTTTACCCCTCAAACTTTCTCTCTTGCTTTTACGTCTAGTTTGTCTTCCTGACATTTTTTTGTGACTGTGTGTGCGAGTATGATAGCAGATTGCACAGTCGTGACTTTGTATTGACTTTACCAACATCAGTAGCTTGTACTCTAACTCTGCATCCATGGATACCCTCTAACTCTAACCCTAATTTTTTTGCTCTTGTCTGAAGATCCGCAATGGCTAAGAATCTCAATCCTCAACTCGTTAATATATCCAAGTCCATAATTTCCGTCTGAAGGGTGACAGATAAGTGACTAATCAAAAACATACACTCCTATACACACGTCTCGAGAATCTGATCTCCCTAATTTCGATGTTCTGTGGCTTAAAATCTTTCTTCATTCTAAGCTACATTATCTTAGGGCTTCTGCTTACTCGTTCTCCTACAGAAATGGGGAGATTTCATAGCTTTTTTCTGATTACCTTACTACTTCTCACTAGACTATTATATCTTCTCATCCAAATACTGGGTCCTCTATTTAGGAGATTTCAATGTACACAACACTAAATGGTTGGGTTCCTCTCACACTAACTGATTTAGGTGGGGAGAAAGCCGAATCATTCAGTATTCCAACGATCTGGAGCAACTATTAAAGAACCTACATACATTCCGGATCGTCCCAACCAATTCTTGAACACATTTTGACGCTATGTTCTCACCACTAGTTCTTCTCTCCATAAATACACGCACCTCGTCCTATCGGTAAATCTGAACACAGAACCTTATATCTCTTAATTTTAATACTTTTCTCCAACAGCTCCATCCTACCCTAATCGCCGGTTCTTTCTGCCACTTTGATCGGGCCTATTGAGAGCATCTGCGACTTGCTTTACGCCTAGCTATAATCCTAGCGACGTTACATCTAACGCTTCAAGCTCTGCCGACTAATAGATAGATATCGTTGATCGGGATGAGCAGGTTCATTCCTTTTCGACTAAATCTTTTTCTCCTCAAATCCATGGTTCGACTGGCTTGGTTCTCTGATAATAGAGAGAACCGTGCGTATCAGCGGTGTGAAAATCTCGTTCTCCCTATCATACTTGACTCACTTTCATTCAGCTAGAAATTGGTTCGCATGGATCACCTCATTACCGACGAGCAACAAGGCGGAACTTTCATTAAACGAAAGTAGGCTGACCTCCTTGGTTCTCACTACTACGACACAAAATATATATATATAAATATAATATATATAATATACATATATACGCTCTGATGATTCTATTGAGATTCCACTAGATATACTCTTTTCCTCTAACTCACTCCTGGACGATTCTGGCATTCTCTTCCTCCTCCTTCTCGTATCCCCTACCAATGTCAATATAGATATATATATAGACAATAGATAATATACATTCATGGAATTCCTCCCGATTAACATTCAAAAGAAGAGTGTGGGTTCCGCGCTCGCACCACACTGCGCGTTCAACTATATTCTCTAACTGCATCAACTACTAAATACTTTCCTCAGTGATTGGAAGACGCCGCATATGTCACACCACTATTCCGAAAAAAGGATGCCGCTCTGGAATCTATTCTAACTATCGCACACTCATAGCTTTAACATTGGTATTATATATAAGATCTTTGAAAGCCCTTTCTCCAACTCTCACTTCTTAGACCATCCTGGAATCTATTTACCGCTCTTCGATTGCCAGTACTAGCTTTGGGGTCGGAGGTCTACCTGGTGATCATACTTTCCTATTTAAACATTTATGGTTTTCCGCCCTTAGGAACTACCAGGGGACTCTCGTCTGGGGCGCTTGAAACATATCCAAAGCACTCTTTAACCAGCCGCGTCATGGCCAAACGTCACATGCTACTCGCAAGCTCCCTCACTTTGGGTTTCCCTTCCTTCATCATATTATAGATATATTGTCTAGATTTTTTAACAAATACGCCTCAAATCAATAACAGGCTGTTGTTGATCGGGCGACTTCTTCTCTTTTTCTGTCATAGTGGTGTTCCTCGCAGGGGCTTGGACTGATTAGTTGAGGGATTGAACTCTCGATGGGTCGGATAGGATCGCACGTCTACAATCTCGACGAAACTGAACACAGTAACAGAAATAAATTCAGATCTTTCATTTTTCAAAAGAATCAATTTTTCACCCGGGAACCTCTGATACTTCAGAATGGCCTCTCGTCTTAATCTTTCGATTTTATTCTCGCTGATTTGGATAGAGTTTCCGGGTGAGGTCGTCTCAACTTTGTGAAATTCATTCTTTAAAAACTCACCTTCTACAAATCTCCCTCTCGCTAAGACACCTACTTTCCTATCTCATTCGAGGTTCTCTCGGTCTCTCCTGTTGTAACACTTAAACATGTCTTGGCCATGTAACATAAACAAAAATTGTCTTATAAAACCTCAAATCTCAACGGCTTGCTAGGCAGGCCTCAAGAGAAACTCGGGAGTTCTGTACATTAGACTGCGAGACTTCTTTTTACCTCTTCCTCGTTACCTCCAGCTTCAATCAGGTCGTACATCCACCTTGTATGGAGTAACTGCTTCTTGTATTATCGGGGGGGGGTCTGGTTCTCACCCGGCTCTTTGGATATTAGTAACTCCGAGTCCTAGTTCGCTCGGGTCGCACCGCTTAGTTGTCGTGTAGAGCAGCGATAGCCAGGATCATTGCTTCTGTTCTGTGGATTCTTCTTCCATCATCCTGCGTTTCCATACTTTAATTTAATCTCCCTCATTTAAAGGCTTGGTCTTGTAGCTCATCTGCATCTATTTGCGTTAGATGAACTTCTTGAGGCGTTCACCCCCCCGTCCTTGAATAGGGTTCTGCCCGTGAGCGGAAGTGACAACTGCAGAAAAAAAAATAAAACCCCATAAATCGGCATCATGTCCCAACGGTGAACTCCACTTCTAGAATGCATTTAATAAGCATAACCGAGGAGCTTGCTCGCTTGTCAAAAAAAAAATCACAGAAAGTGGAAAGCCTGCCTTATCAGCATCCTGGCAAACCGCACTGATATGACTGTGGTGGCTTTCAACAACATAAACCTACTGAAGATGAATAGGATTTGGATATGTTAGACGTTGACAGTTTACTGGCCGAAATTGCATTGAATCTCATTCACCTTCAAAGGAATCACACAAGGAACCTCATCGAAAAAAACTGAAGAGACAGTCCTCAAGGAGCAAAGATAATTCTGTGAATAGACAGAGATGAGAATCTACGAAAACATAGGAGATGCTGCTACAGAAGAGAATCCCTTTCGATGCGGTGAGCAGAAAATGGGCCAAGGGTTCTCCATTATTTATCAGTCGCGTGCATGGCAAAATAAGTTATCACCCTCCCTCATAGTCGAGAGCGAGCGAATTTCTATCACGTGTAGGTGAAAATGTACACACGAGCGGACAACGCTGCGCTACTGCAGCGTCAAGAATCGAACTCCCAAAAACGGAACAGGCCTCTCGCCAGATACTTGTAAAAGCTTAATGTGTTGCACTCACAATTTGTGAATCTTTTGAACTTGAGTATTGAAATATATCAATCTTTATCTAATCAGTATATTATTATTGTCTTGTTTGAGTAATAGCGTTTTTTTATTTGTCTTTTTCAGCTGATTATTGGGGTCTCTTTCATTATATTTTTATTCTTTATATCGTAGCTAGTTAAAGAATCTTCTTGTAAACTTGTAATTCATGTAAAACATAAACAGCTAGTAGCTAAACTCTTGTTACACACTTCTGGAAAATCGGAAAATGGATATTTTTGAATAAACACAAACATAATAAAGTTATTAATATTATATTCGCATTTACTATTCCTTAAAGATACTATTTTAATTTATAAAATAAATATATTTGGGCACAACCAAATATGAAATGAATGACTAAGTATTGGTTGTACAGGGAATGCACTCTTGAGTTGCCTAGCAGTACACAAATGTTCTACCTTATTACTGTGTATTTATTATATTAATTAAAGTATCGGTATCGGTATCGGTACCCAAAAAAATAGAGTATCGGTATCGGCCTCTTTTCTGGTATCGGTACATCCCTAATAGATATGATAATATATTGGAGGCTCTGGCACCGACTCCGCCTACAATCATAGCAGCGGTTCCGGCACCGGCTCTGGCAGCACCAAAAATCCTTCAGCTCCGGGCACCAGCTTCCCAGCCCTGACTAGAACAATGGCTATCACCAAATTGATTGACTACCTCAGCTCAAAAACCGCTATTGTACTACTTACACTTGATAGAAGAGAATCCAAAACCCATCCAACAGTTTTCCTTCCAAACAACAGACCCCCTCTTAAAAGACAAACTAATAACTTTGGCTTAACCTTCGATACACATATGA
>JABUQX010070680.1:27500-30000 GCA_015478945.1 Trachelipus rathkii | reverse complement strand
TGTCGGGGAGAGCAGCATAGTAATCAGTTGATAGGAGGCGACATTGTCGAAATGGCATCTGAGAGGTACCTACAACAGTTTCGAAAAGAAGAGGCGGCCATTTTGGCCTCCCTGTCAGCGATTTCGTTGCCACGTTACCCTACAGCATAGGGAGTTCAAATGAGTAAAATTTGTTCCTACGAGAGTGGAGCAGCCGAAGAAAATGTTGTACAGCGGATACCATTGTGTTTTTAGAATAGGGGCTTTAATCGCCTGGAGGGCGCTGGGCGACTTTGAATAAATGACATAAGAGTGGTCTTGATTAAGGAATAAAATTCGAGAAAGGGCAATCATTATAGCCATTATTTCTGCCTTAAAAATTAAAGCATGATGGGGAGGGTATGGGGGAGGTTGAGGTTTGGAAAACGGCAGACACACCCATAGTGTCGCGTGTTTTAGAGCAGTCAGTATACACTGGAGCAAGCCCGCTGCGAACTGCGGAATGAGACAGGAATGATTACTTTAACAGTGAAGCAGGGTGGCTAGATTTGGAGAGAGAGGTCAGGACCAGGCAAATGGTGGGAGCAGGTAATAGCCAAGGTGCATACCCTTTATCATAAGAAAACGGCAGTACCTTTTGCAAATGGATTAATGGATTTTAAGGAAGTGAAGAATTTTATAGACTGGGTTTGCAAAAGACCAGTAAGGAATATTCAGAGATATCCCTCGCAGAATCGGTGTTAGAGCAGATGGTATTGAGGTTTGAAAGCGAAGATAACTTGTGCACATGATGTATTCCCTTCAAAGAGAGAGTGGCATCACATCGGATTCAACTTCAGGGTGAGATAGTTTTTATATAATTATCATTATTATATTTTAAAAATGAAATGATATAATGATTATTCATATAAATTTTAAATCCAAAGAATCAGTTAGGTGGACTGTGCCATTTTTATCCCTATAGACAGAAATCCAATGTCCTGCTCTTGTAATGTGACGTGGCGAGGTGTTGAATGCGAAACCAGTATCCTTCTCCAGTTTCAAAGATCCTACTTCATTAATGTCGAAGACTTCTAAATCGAGGTTCGTTTTTAAACAGTTTTTATTTCTTATTCATTTATCTTTAATAATTCAAAAGCACGTTACGTATTCTGTCAGTTTCAATGAGCTGAAGATGTTCCAGATAAACCAGGACAGTGATGGGTGATTGCAGACTTCCACCAAAGGAGAGACGTAACCCTAATATCCCCTTTCGCAAAATGTTTAAATGATTAGCGTTACAAGCTGAAAGGTCGGGTGTGAGGACATAAGCATATAAATTACTATTCTTAGCATATTCTTCAAGATCTATCCCTGTCCCTCTATAATTACATGAAACAGTGTTAGTTAATTAGATCGTAAAAAGATCATGAGCATAGAAATTGTGATCCATTGTATAACATTTCATAGTCCCGACCGAAATGTTGACCATTTACATGTTGACTGATATCTTTAAGTCCAAAAGGGGCGAATTTATAGGGTGACTTTTTATAATTCCCAGAGTATATGCTTCATGTTCAGCAATCCCTATTATTACTTTCTGAGGTAGATTCCCATTCACAATTTTAGGGATATTGATACTCGATAATCCCTGTGTTAAGTTAAACAACTTTGTTTCTATTCTTTTAATAGGATACTTTGCTGTAGTGTTCAAAAGTGATTTTTCAATTTCCAAATGTGTCTGAGGTAATAATTTCACTTTTTTAACGTAGAGATAGGCTTCTAACAACTTGAAAATAGGTTCAGGACATATAACAGTAGCCAAATGTTTACCTTTTATTTTAAGAGCGCATTTAGGATTTGATCGGGTTAAGCGAATTCTAGTATCTACAGCTGGTAGAATAAGTCTTTCTTGAGAGAAGATGTCACCATTTAAGTGTCCCTAAAATTCATATGTGCTACTTGTGGCTTTACCCGCTTTATCTATATGTGTAGCCTCGTCTTTGAAACTATAAAAACCACATGACTGGAGATGAGACTTTAGCATGGTCTAAATAATTTAAATGTACCATATAACTTCTGTATGGATAATTTGCAGCTGACGCTCCTATTGAAGTTTCGTTGAGATAAACTTCAATCTGGTTAAAACAAGTATACAGGAAATTATATTCCGTATACACTATGTGGTCATCGGATGACGGAAGTCCTGTCCCATCGGGTTTCGCCAATTTCGTTTTTAAATATAAAAACACGTTGGATGGATCTAGATACTGATCTGAGGTGCCTGGGATAGTGAGTTCGAGAGGGACATCGGTGTTGATAACTGAGTGAATGGCGTTAATTCTGATGAAATTGGTCTCGCACTAATCTGGATGGAGTTCATGGAGAAGAGGTGCAATTCACTCTTACAGCAGTCTGGACTAGAAGGATGAAAGAAATGCATCTTGTGGGGGTGAGCTCTGATCGTATAATGAGAAGAGTGGTGATTTACCTTTTCTTATATACAGTTCAGTCACTGGATGATCCTATTTATGTAAAAGAT
>JABUQX010070680.1:0-22500 GCA_015478945.1 Trachelipus rathkii | reverse complement strand
GTCGAGGAGGACGGTTTCAACTCTCTAAAGGGTCATGTGTAGGCCAACGCAAAAAATATTTTAAATGCGATGCTAATGTAAACTTTAATAAAGTGATTACACCATTTTGTATTTTCTTTTCAAATAATTCGTTTTCTACATTATGGGTCACCCATTTTATTTTATACTTAATTTTTTTAAATTTATAGAGAAGCCTGGTTCATTATCAAATTTTCGGGTATGTGCTGGGTCCTTACTGCTTTACTGCTTCAAGTCCTGTGTGAAACACATTTTGTAAAAAATAACTTATTAAACATTGGAATATATATATATATATATATATATATATATATATATATATATATATATATATATAATATAAAATAAAATATATATATATATATATATATATATAAATATATATATAATATATATATATATATATATATATATATATATATATATATATATATATATATATATATTATATTTTATATAATAGATATAATATATATATATATATAATATATATATATATATATATTCTTCATTATGCAGAAGATATGAAAAGTTTTTACTTGAATATTTTCTTTATTACACAAATTACTATATTTGTAAATATATACAATGTTTGAGCCCGTATAAAATAAACCTCACCGCCAGCCACAAACATCCTGGTGATCACCGGGAGGAAATGTAACATATTTACCAGATATCTCATTTCTTATAGTTGTTATTATATAATTGATCAACCTCTTACTTATAGGTTCATCAAGATCTTGATCGGCTAATGCACGTATCTTAGACGAAATTTTCAGATGGATAGGGAGGGGAATCTTCATTTTAAATCGTTCAACGTTGACTACAAATGTTTTATGCACATTCGTTTCCATAATTTTCTCTATATGCCCATCCAGTATAAGGACCATATTATTATACTTTAATGTTACATCGAAATGTGTAATCTCATGCCCCTCTTTCACAGCAGCTGAAGCTCGTATTCGCTGACCATGTACATTATCTGATGTACATAAAATACGCATTTTGGAAGGTTCACGAGGTGTTTAAGGATGTCTGGCTGAAAAATCTGATGTGTAATTAACACATGTTACCAGGTTTTTAAAATAAACGAACACCTTTGGATATAAGTTACACTTTTCACATCTGCGATTGAGAACAGCTGTAACGTCTACAGAATTATCTATTACCTCATCACGCTCATACACACATCTTCTAAATCATTCGGATCGCCTAATGATAAACACAATCATGGTCTTTCAAGTTTACACCCAATGTGGACCTTAATGTGACTGATACCCTGTCCTCTCCTAGGAGGTTATTAGTGATAAATATTAAATCCTTGCACATCTTACTTGTAGCAAATTGTGTAACTGATCTGTAGAATCCCCGTCTTATCACAAATTTCTCATAGAAATATTCTTTATCTTTTAAAATCGCGCTTTTTAAATAAATTTTTTTTTTTTTATTTTTAATGTAGTTTTTACATAATCTGCACTTCTATGCACCATTATTATTCAGTGACAGGGCTGAGGCAGATTCTCAATATTGGCATTTAATATCATTTCACATAACCTTACTTCATACATTTCCCTTTCAAGCTGAATAGGATTCATTAACTCTGTTGTGAAATCTGGGACTTTTATTATCAGGATGTAGATCCATAGATGCCGAAGATCTCAGAGTTAAATAGAAATGATCAACACTCCATGATTACGATGACAAATGATTATCGTTTCTTGATTTCACTGGCTTTTATATGTGAATTAAACTTGCTGGGTATCCCACTCATTTCCCAAGATACTATTTATTTTTACCCCTACCTTTTGAACCTAATATTTTTTTTATTTTATATACATTACTCTCAGGATTGAAATGTATTTTCTGTATTTCTTGTTTATAGAATCCTCCTTTTAAGGGCTCTCCATCTAAGTCTTTGAGATAATATAATTCAAATGAAAATTCACGAATGAGATTCACTTTAAAAACTTCTCTTGACCATCCCGCATCATATTCTTTTCTAAATCGGGCAATAGATCTAGACACTCTTACATAGTCATGCACGTTTATGCCTGATTTATCTTTAATTTTTCTACCTCTTGAGTTTTGATGAATCGTGGATGGTGTCTTTAGCATTTCTAAAGGTAGATCTGTTGTAAGAATAAGCTAGGTCATCCAATATATCAATATACATAAAAGTATTCATTTTTGTAAAATACCGATTCAAGCGTTCTTTAATCTTCCGTTGAACTATTCTACAATAGCCGCTTTATTTACAGAAAATATGTGATAATATACTATTTCATACTCATTAATAATTTCTTGAAACTCTCTACCTAAAAATTCGCTTCCTCTGTCAGTGCTAATCAATTTAGGATATCTGTCATCATCCCTTATAAATTCTCGTACTGTATCCGCCACAGTAGCTGATTTTTTATCCTTTAAAGCTTTTAACCATAAGTATCGGGAGTATTCGTCAATAGTGAAAAGTATGTATTGATACCCTTCATTATATGAACTGTATTTAATAATTTCAGTTAAATCCAGCCACCATACATTATCGAGGTAATGGGCTATGGTTGTCCGGATAGGGAATTTTCTACGGATAGGTTTATGGAAGGTAAAAGATTTATCTACTTCTAAGTATTTTTTAAATCTTTTTTTTATCAATATTAGGAAACTTTGAAGCAAACCTGGTAAACCCACCAAAACTCTATTAGGTTCTTTTGCACAGTAATAATACTTATCAACTACTGACATTGCCTCCATATTGAATACTGACATAGTTAATATATATATATATATATATATATATATATATATAATATATGATATATATTATATATATATAATATATATATATATATTTAATTATATATATTATATATATATATATATATAATAATATATAAATATTATATATATATATTATATAATATATATATATATATATATATATATATATATATATATATATATGAAAAATAATAATGAATAATTTTAAATTAATCCATTTAGGTCTTATGTATGGTGCTTTTTTTATTCTTCCTCTGTTTACTCGCTTAAATCTATTTGAAGCATAAGAAGTACCTGAGGGACTTTTATCGGGTCTAAGGGCCAGGGGAATATTTGTTTATTTAAGATTAAAGTTCGCGGGAAATTAATAGTCTGAAGTTCTTGCTTGATCATGGGCCATCCAGTTACAGCCCCCCTTCTTCCACTCACGTGGGAAGATCTATCAAATCCACAATATTTGATCCTTTGACTATTTCACCATTTATAAGGATTTGTCTAAATTCATTTCATGATAATTGATCTTTTAAAATATTTTAAAGCTAGTCCTGATTTGCGACCTCTATTTGGTAAGCTCTCCTCCAGGATATTTTTAAAACTATCTTCGCTTTTCACTTCAGGCTTTACATCCATGGGTAGATTTTACTCCTCTTGAATTGACATACTTATTACTTATTGATGCTTGTAGATGTAAGTCTTCAAGATCTATTAATTTCTGTATGGCTTCTTTATTTAAGACACGTTTTTCATGAATGTTAGTATGAATTTAATATCCGGTACACTTCTTTCTCGTAACTGTTTGTCTGTTCAACTTTAGGATCATATAAACATTGAGGCCTTGGCAATCTAAAATAGCGTATAGTTGCATTCGATGTGCCATAGAGTTTCTAATGTGTTGTACTTCACATGGATGTGAACAGCAACGAAAACATCTGACGCCGCTGGATTTTTTCGACAGTTTATTTTTTTAAACGCCTCTAAACATTTCTTCATTGTTTTACACCAATCATATCGTTGTCCAATCAGGAAAATCACTGTTTATATCAAAGTTCCCGTAGTAATTTTTACCTCCCGATAGAGAGAGTAAGGAAACAAAGAGAACCAGTTAGAAGCTACATGAGCCTATCGAGACTGTCCCAGTCAACTAAATATTTATCAAATATGTGCCCATGCAACATACACAACCTCACCGCACCCAAGCCTCTTTAAAATAAAACAAAGTCAATATATATATACGCAAAACTATCTACAAAGAGCAAAAACTATAGCTAAGGTTAGCTAACCTCAATACAAGCTTTAATAAGTTATAATTACACACTGGTAGCACAACATGCAGTTTACTTTAATAACTAAACTTAAAACCCCCCACCTTTTGGCTATTCAGAATATTACTATATGATGGCCTAAACATCCATATATTTATCCAATCCTTTCTTTAATGTTTGCAAGTTAGTTCACACTCTACAAACCCCTGACGGAAACCCATTCCTAAAATTTTACAACAACTATTTACAGAATAGATTTTTCTTACATCAAGTTACACGATTCTTTATCCTAATTTTCTTATTGTTCCCTGGTTTAATAATCCGCTTGCGTCTTACTATAAAAAGAATTTATTGTCTTTCTCGACGTTTTGAAAATTTTTTTTTCTTCTTCAGAATATTTCCTAACTCCTTCAGCCTCTCCTCATAGCTCCTTACCCTTCAAAGCCAGAAAATCATCTATGTTGTGCTCTCTGTTACACTCTCTGCAGCATACCTAGGTCTTTTCTTAAATAAGTAGCCCAAACCTGTGCGCAATACTCTAATACCGACCAAAAATAGCTTTTTTACAGCCTACTTATAACTTGTTAGTTTTGGAGAAACCAATTTGTGCGATTTATTATACCTAATTTCTTATTAGCTTTATTCCTGCTTCCAAACAAATCTCTGACATATTAACGTAATATGGTGGTACCATACATCTAATCTTTTTTTTGGTCCACAGAATCAAGCCAATCTTCATTCATATCGTAGTTAAATATCTTATTATTTGATGTTATTTAAATTCATTTGCCACTTATTTTGTCGACCTAAGAGTTTATCAATGATCATTTTGAATCTTGAATCTTTATAATATCCATCATTATTCTTTACTAAGGTAGCCACCTTGGTATCTGTAAACTTTAGAAAAACTTACGATGAGGGCATTCTACCACCGTAAACCTACAAATTCTAAATAGTCTACAAATAATTTCAAATAGATAAATGAAATACTATCTCTCGAATAAATTAGGCTTCCATAGGAGTAAATATAAAACATAAAATATTGGTAAATTATATCAAACATGGTGTTATGAGTGATTATATAAATAACTATAGTATAATATTATATAAATATGAGATATATTAATATGAATAAAAATTTTAGATTTGATATAACTTTAAAATCCGTCCACGACCTTTTAATCTATCAATTATATAATTGTCTACTTTTACGTATAAGATGTGGCTCTGCAATCAGATTTGTTGTAGCATGTAGGGTTTTTATGATAAATAAATAAAACCCAATGCTCTAACATTTAATTGTTATTTGAGTGTAATAAACTTTTCTTAAAATTGTTTCTTTTTATGTAAATCATCTTAAACACAGTTATCTTATATTAACGAGAGCACAGCACAGGTCAGCGCAAATTTACATATACAGTGCATGAAAACTTTTTCCAATTAACATATGATAATTGCAAATGATCACTGAATAAAATAAATATATTATATAGAGTCTCGACATAGTTTCGTCGAGAATATAATTTGAAATACTTTAGTAAACCATTCAATTCAATTTACTATATATATATAGGCTAGAATAGTTATTTATTTTATTTTTTTATAATTTTTTTATATTAAAATTTATCAAAATTTAATATAAAATTCATATTATATAATAAACAATTTATATCTTGAAAATACAAGGAAATGATTATCTATTAATATCACAGTTTATAAGAATATGGGAATAGTTGTACTAAGTTTAGGATATAAGGACTGTGCTCACTTCACACATAGTCACAACTAGTTTGAAGTATGAAGTGGTAAAATTTATTATAGAGAATAACTTTTTAGTGTAGTGAATGTTAAAATTATTAGATATTACGCAATCAAGACTACAGAAATTATTTTATAATAGTCATTCGGAATTGGCCGAATATAATTAAGGTTCATTGTAATTCGTTCCACCGTTTTCTAAGGATATAGATAGAAATTGTTATTTATACCATTAGATATTTGAGATTAAGGATAGTATTAATTTTTTATTTGTCGGTTTCCCATCTCTATTTGGTTTTTTCAATTTAGCTATACTAGATGCCCGCAAAGGATAGAAAAGGGATTTGAGAATGATGAAAAAAGATGACACACAGGTATCCAATATAATATAATTAGATCAAACTAACTAAACAAAATAAACTTCAGTATTATGTAGATACGGTAATATGTGTAGTATATATATAGGTAAAGTCTCACTCTAATATAGGTTGAGATAACTAATCTAAGGTCCTTTATTTTTTTTACTAATAAATATAATTGAATATTATGATATAATATATTATTTATTTTATTGAGTGATTATATGACTCACTAATATATATATATTAATTATAATACTTCAAATGCTCATATAATATATTATAATTTTATCATTGGTTTTGTTCCTTCTTCGTATCAACACTCTCTCGATGTCTGTGTGACCCTCTCGTTGCTCGCGCAAAACATCTCTTTCTGAAACAATTTTCTGTGAATCTTGCGCTTTCCTCCGTCGTTTTTATTCGCGTAGCAATTCTTCCAAAAGTTGTTTTTCTAAGTGTGTTCTGGCTAATTCTCCAGACTGAAAAGCCATTTTCTATAGTACACATTCCTCTGCCTAGTATTGTTCCTCTCTATATATTCACTCTAAACGTGTTGAAACTCGAATTCTCTTAGCGATTTTCGATACACTCTCCACTCTCGCCGTGTACCATCCTAATTTCTCTCTACGTCTTAAAGGGCATGTAGATGGCTCCACTCTATGTCCTTGTTCGTCACTCTGAATCTATATTTGATCAGTGCAGGAGCTATCCTGAACAATCTCTCATGAGTACGTTATAAGAGTATAAAGCGGGGGCAATGCGAGGAAAGTATATTCATGATTCCAGCTCACTCGCCTCTCCTTCGAAAGTTATTAAAGGTAGTTAGGTTAGTTTGGTGAACTTATCTATTTTTCTGGCTAATAGTCTCGTATGCCTTGTACCCCAAGTTGCTATAAGATTCTCTCTTAAAATCGTTTCATTAAAACATGACTCATTAACTGTTTAACTCTAGGGATGAAACCCTACTAGAATACTAACACTTTCCGCTCAGTATTGCGTATGGAAGCGAGCGTAGCCATATGCTTCTGAAAACAATAAATTTTTTCGAAAAAAAAAATATGAGAGGAAAATTTTATAAGGTAGTTTGGAAAATACAGATCGTTAACTATCGCAGCCGGAATTTAATAGCTTCTTGCAATTTTAAATGCCTATTGATTTAAAGTGATCTGTTGTTCAAAAAATAGAAAAGAGAAATCCCTTCTCACTACAAACATGCAATAATGTCATACTTAGCAAATTTCCATCTGGTGATCACTAATGAATACTCATTCTTCATCCGCTTCGCCAGACGGCTATTCGGCACAGAACTGCAAGATCGAGAAAGTTACGCCGAGATCGATTAAATTGAACTTTCCCACTCTTTTTACTGATGTTGATGGTTTGTCTCCGCTTGTTAGCTGCACGTTGACCTCTTAGTGAACTTCGGGTAGAAGCGAAGAAGATTACGAGACATATATGCCAGCTCTCAACACAAATGGAAAAATATTGGTATTGAACATTTTACGGAGTAAGTGCAAGTTGAAACTATGATCATCTAAACATCATTCTAACGAATGGTGCGTGATTTTTTTATGATAAAGTTATCAACACATAATGCATTTGGACAGTAGATATAATTTGTGTCCTGCCTGCTCTTCCTAAGCCGTCCTCACACCTCGTCTCTATCTTCTTTATTTGAGGCAGGTTTGAGAACAGTAATTCTTTTACTAAAAAGACTCCATTATAGCTTTTGCGTGCTCCGTCTCGTTTGAGTATTTTGGGTGTAGCCCTGGAACTCACTACTTTTATCTGTCAACTTACAAACTTTGCATGGTAGTTTCCTTCTCAGTATTCCTCGCTTAATTCTTACCCTGAGTCTTCATAATGATCTCTCAACACGATCTCATCGCAGGCTTATCAAAATCTAACTACTGATTTTTCCTAACAACCAAAACTAATGCCACTCACAGCGCATGCACTCCGACCTCACCTTTATTTCATCAACTATCAATTTCCAAGATTTCGTACTTCCCTCCTTTTTAACTTTCTAGATTTGTCACTTCTCTGCGGTCTAAAATCTTTACCTCTAGATATTGAGATTACATACATGCTCGATCATTCTGTGTTACATTAAAAAACTGTTTTCTGTGTTGAGGTTCCGGGCTCCTCAACCAAATTGCCACAGAGAGTTTTAATAAAAGAGGGTTTCTAAAAAAATTACTTTTAAAAAAAACACCAAAACAGTATTTCTGTGCAACAAAAGTATCTTCTCAAATCTAGCTTAGAGGCCCAGGGCCAGTTTCTTTTAAACTTAACTCACTATAACTTTGGTGTTAATTATCACTGCGGCAGTTCTCTCGTCTCTCTGTTGACAATATAAAACTCCTTGGCCCTATAAGCTCTTTGGTTAGGTTAGGTTAGGTGTCTTCTCATTTTTAAACAATGAAAATAAATGTGTGAGTCTTGGTGGAAGAACCTTCCACATCACTCATTCACGCCTTGTTTGCTACGGGCTATGAGGTAAATCTACTAAAGCAAAACTGTCAGCCTTTGTAGAAAAATAGTTATTTTTTTTTATAAGAATTTTGAATCTTTTTTCGCGAGTTTCTGTTTCATTATAAATTTTATCAGAGCGCTGCGGACCTTCTTTTTTTCTATTTTCAGATCTTCAGTTAATTCCAATTATACAAGGGCCTTCAGTCTGTCACCTCCGAAGGAATGTTACATGAGGGGTGTGTGATGACGTACTGCTCTCATAACTTTGACTATAAATGAATTGTTGTAGGCAATACCTCGAGAGTGTTTCAACCCTGGAAAACTACTTCTTTTGGAGGATTCTAGATAGTGTCTCGAGGCAGAAGTATGTACATTTATAAGCACAAAAAAGCCTTATTATTAAATCATGCTTCAGTTCTTTTTAGCTTTCACTCTTACTTCCAACTCCATAACCACAACTCTATCGTCCAGGTTTCAATTTGTTTGCTAAACACAATATATGTTTCTAGTCTTTATCAGATGTCTTTGTACTATTCTCTCATACTATATTCTAATAGTTTTGGATTACCACGAAAAATGTACGTGCAGTGTGGCAGTGCTCAAACAGTAGAAAACTTATAATCTCAACACTACTCAGAGTACTCACACCATCACTCATTTATCGACGTCACCCTTCGACTAACACATAATAGTGATTATGCTGTATTATACTGCGGCTGTTATGAAGTTGTTGTGTTGATTAATGTAGGTATAACTCCGAGCTAGTTCGTTGCGGTTCTTCCTTCTTTGTAAATAATATGTTATCTTATATATGTTAGGATTATATATTCTTTACTTACCATCTTCTTTTGTAGTGATTCCCTTGATTTGAATTTTAATCTCTCCTAATCATATTACGCCTCCGTCTATTGCATCTATCTAGACTTGATAATTCTACGTTTAGTTGGTTGAATTATTTTGAGGTCGGATATATATACAACTCGCACTATTCTCACTCTTTGAATAACATAGGGCTCTGCCCGGTGAGTGGTGGTGACAACATATATATTATCCATGTATAGGACAATATATATTTGTAGGTATATATATATATGTTATAGATTATTATATATGTTCTGTTGAAATCTTCAATATTACAAGTTGTTTATTTTATAGTAAATAAAGTTTACCTTAATAAATTTAAAAAAAATACTATATGAGGTATAAATGAGTTAAGGAAAGTAGTAGGGCATAGATAGTATATGATATTATAGAATATTAATTAGGTTATTAATATTATAGGTGGATATTATAATGTTACGATATTTACTAATTTTAGGGTTTTCAAAATAATATTTTTATGTTGATTATTTATTATTAATGTTACTATTATATGTATTATTAATCTCTCGGATTATTATTATATCAGTGGTCCACGATTATAAGTACTCTCTTATTATTATTATATATGGTATACATATTTAAAAGTTATTATTTATTAAATATTATAATTTAATTTCATTATTGATCTAAACATATCTCTGCCTTTATTATTATAATATATTATTTATAAATTACGCAATATTTTATAATATTTATACTATATTTATATCTTAATTAATTAATTTATGTAATGATATTATTAAGTATATAAATATCTAATATTATATATTAGTTAATATTATTTATTTATAATAATATATTAATTATTATTATTATATTATATTTATTATTTCCTTTTATGATAATAAAATTATTTTAATTATTTTTAATATTTATTTATTTAATTATATTAATTAATTATTATTATAAAAAAATAATTATTTAGTATTTCTTCTATATTTAATTATTTATTAATTATTTATTATTATTATTATATTATATGGATTATTATCACGTTGGATTATTATTATTATGTGTTATTATCGGTTGTCATGTGTGTTACAATCCATCTTCTCACTCGAAATATTATATATTAATTCTCAAAATTTATGGATATTATTGTCATTATAGTCTCTTAATATTTATATATTTTTATTATTAATATTTAATAATAAAACATTATTAATAAGTTATTAACTCAATTTTATCAAAGATTTAATTTTTGTGTTCTTTCTGTTAATAAATAGCACTTTCCTTCTTTCGTGTATGTACTTATTATTTGCTTCTTGTAGGTTTGGTAGTAAAGATTTTTACTTCCAGTGTCCACATTTAGTTACATACTATTACAGATATACAATTTATTAATATTCTACTTATAATTATTTCTAATTATATATATATATATATATATATATTATATATATATAGGTTATATATATTAATTTATCAATATAAATAAATATTATTTAAAATAATATTTTAAATATAATATTTTATATTGATATAATTAATATATAATATGTTCATATAATTAAAATTATTAATTAAGTAAATATATTATGATATAGTGATATTTATATAATTTTTAATGATTCTACCATATATATTTAATTTATTATGTATATAATAATATTATTATTGTTATTGAGTCATTTTGATATCCATTATCTACCGAGTTTATAAAATTATTGACTACTGAGAAATACTTTTATCAAACAATTATTTCCATTATAATTATTGTCATACCTATCCAAGATTATTTTAAATAAGGTTTATAATAATATATAGTATATATATATTATATATTGACCGAGAGCTTGCAGAGAGTGAGGTTGGTTTTAAGTTGCGCTCTGGCGTGGTCGGGTGAAGAACTACTAGACAAGCGCAACAGCTGTATTCCGAGACGCTGTGTGAGTCCGACTTCTTGCTCATATGTAATTAGAGTATTTCTAGCGTATTACTGTTTCCAATAGTGAACTTAAAAATTAACATTTTGTTAATGCTAGTTGATCAGTTAAAGCGGTGTACCTTATTTATTCTTGATATTGTTATCTATATCGAACAGTCAGGTTTCAGTGTTTTATCATCGGGTTTAAAAAGGCCAGACTGTAAAGTCACTCTTGCCAATACGGAAACTGATTTTGACCAAAATAAAATTAATTCTAATCCAAATATTTACTATTACTCATATTTCTTCACTACAGACAAAAACGCCTCTGCGCTAACCTGTCTCTTATCTTACATGTCCTGATAACTTAAAGATATTAAAGGTATGTAAGCAAAAGAAATGTATTTACTATCACGGTGTAGCTAATACCTTTGATAATTATGTACAAATTTACTGGATTTAAAAACTATTTTATAATAATGGCCTATATCAAAAGTTAATATCCTCCAAAAATATTTATGTGAGCCCTTATCTAAAAAGCCTATTTTCTCTGAAATTCACTGTCACACATACACCCTGTGATGATTTATATCATACTTGACTATCCATATTATAGTGATGAATATAATATATAATATTATTAATGTGTTCTCAATGACAATGTATACTTTTTCAATTTAATGATGAAAGTTTTTATTATTATCAAGTGTTTCCTGTATAAATGTTTAAATCTTGCATAAGTTTATAAGTGGATTTGACATATAATCTAAAACCTATATTCCATATTCGTCACTCACTCTACATACATAAAAAAGTAGGTATTTATGAGTAAATTAAGTTCGTTTTTTTTTAAACTTTGATTATATTTATAATAATGCATATTGATTCGTAGCTTATCTTTGTTAGATTAAATACCATTTCTCAATCCGATATATAGTTATATGTGTTAAAGAATATTTATATGTCGGTAATATTAACGAACTATTTAAGAGCGTTTGGAATTATTTTATCGTAGCTTATATTTGCAACGAAGAAGAATAAATTCCATAAACCCAAGATTGTAATTTCTCTATTTGGGAATAAAACAATTATAGGTCTCTTCTTCTCTTACTCTCCAGTCCAAGGTAGATCTCATACGTCATGAAAATAATAAATTAATTGATTCTTTCATGTCATATGTAATTATAATAATTCAACCAATTCTCGTAATGTCTATATATAATTATATATATTTACTTATCTATTTATGTATTTGTTAAAGAATTATATGATTAAATAATATTATTTATTACTTTATATATTTTTATATTGTAATATATGCAATCGTCAATATATATAACAACTATTGAAAGGGCGAAAGTTAAAATGTATATGGACATTAATATATAATTATAGTTATGTATATGAATGTTATTATATATATATAAGATTTATATTTATAAAGAATTATTTAAATTAAAATAAATAAAATATAATATAATTAAAGGATTTTAATTTAGATATACATTTAAGTTATTTAATATAGTATGATATTATATATATTGTTTAATTTTTTATATAATAGAGATTAATAAAAAGTGAATAATGATTAAATATAGATATAAAGGTAAGGTAAGGGGGGTATAAGTGTAGCGATAAATATGAGGTACGTATTGTGAGGGATATAAATTGTGGAGTATAAACTTGTCTAGCTTGTGGGTTTAAACCTTTTATTTATTTTATTTATTTTAACGAGTAATCTTTATTGTTATTGTGGGTGTTGTATTTGGTGGAGCGGTGGAATAGACACTGGTGCGTGGCCTTAAGGTTGATTGTGAAAGTTACCTTGAAGGTGGAGTGCGTGCTGTAGCAAACGGGTCTTCCACAAAGCGTGCAGTCTCCTCTTGATGGAACTTAGTACCATGATTATTAATTATAGAATTGTATGGGAAAGATGGGTTAAAGTATTCAGAGGAGACACTAAAAGTTATGGTATACATTATACGATTAATAGAAAAGACAACTTGCGGTGAGCTTATCGGTCTGAATAGACACCGTGGAGAGGAGACAGGTAAACTCGAAGATTTGAAAAGCAGCGAGGAAGTGTCGTGCCAGTATTGAGATGTTTTTGAAGTAAAATTATTAGGGTCTGGCAATGTGCTAGTGGGATAACATAGGCCATACTAGAATAGTGTAATGAGTTCGGAAAGAGGAGAGATGATTATGTGGCGCAAAAGAACGTTACAAAGTGTGGATTTATTTGAAATTTTAGACTATTGATAGCAGGGAGCATGAGAACCGTTTAACGGAGACTTAGTTGAGGTAGTCTGAGTGGCTTATTTAGAGGGGCAAGGAGGTTGAATCAGGCCGTAGTATTCTTAGAGGTTAACATAGAAGATGTGCGGATAAGGTGAAGGGTTGTGTAACCCAAAGTGAGTTCGTAGGAAACTGCGATCACATGAGTGAAGGAGTAAAAGTGAAAATTCGGCGGAGGGCAAATATGTGGAGTTTTTATATGTTGCATGAGTGCACCAACGTGAATGGTAACACAATAACATAAAAAGATACTTTACTAAAGATTCTAAGAAATCTATGTGTGAGAGTTAAAATTGAATTATGTAGTCAATTATGTAGTTGGGAGAAAGTTCGGAGCCATACTATATTTCGGTTCAGTGTAATAGAAAGAAAAATTATGTCTATTGAGTGAAGATTGAATAGCAGGAGTGGAAAATAAGTTGTAGTGGCCGTGTAGAGAGTAAGTAATTAATAGGACTCCATTTGGAGACCTCGGGTATGGGCTAGTAGAGAATGCTATAGGAGAAAGTTCTGAAAGTACGTTGTGTTTGGTTGATGAGTCGATAAGTTAAGTGACTGATGATAAGTGGGTCAATTATTGCTTCACAATACAGTCTGTGATATAAATCATTAAAGTATCTATACAGTGGAGAAAGGTGAGTGTGATGATAACTTTGGAAGCGGGTGAGGGCTCGATTTACTAGATAATTATATGAATCGCCTGTGTATTAATGGTAAGGATAGAGAAAGGAGATTATGAATAGTAAAGGTGTATATTTAGAGTGGTTGCGCGCAGTGGTCAGCCAGAGATTTTGAGGTTTGCGATATCCGTTGTCGCCATTGTCTTCTCGTATCACGATATTGGTTGGCTTGCTAGGGTGATAAGCGTGTGTGAAATTATAAGAGAAGGAGAATGCTCTTACGGCTGGAAAGACAACGATATGTGGAAAGGGAGAAAAGAGAGAGAAGATTAATGAAGAATTAAGGTCGTGAGAGAAAAAAATTTGGAGGAGACTCATGTATGTGTAAGTACGGCTGTTGAGTCTCTGGAATCTCCTGAATTTGACTGAGTTCAAGTCTGATCCTGTTAAAATTGGGCGAGTTCACGAGTACGAGACATGGGATTCGGTACATCCACTCTTATTATTATATGAGGAATATTATAGGTGGTAATATAAGAAACGTTGAGAGTGGATCGGGATATTTTAGGAGGTATGTATGAATAGGGGGGAAGTTGAGAAGTAGTTTTATATAATAATGAATATAGGCAGTTATATTGTGAAATGAAGGCTATAGAAGGCGTTATGTATATGGAGTAAAATAATAATAGTGATAGTGGGTGCTAATGACTCAAGAAGATATAGAGATTATATATATATATAGTTGATATTAATGGTGGTAGGAGTGAAGTAGTTAAGAGAGTAAATATTATAGGTGTATATAGTGTAATTAAGGAAATATAAGTGAGATAGGCTTAAGTTGTATAAATATGGTTGTAGAAGTTTAAGGAGAGTAAAGATAGCTGGGAGGTAAATAAGAAGGGTTATAGTAGTGGAAGCTACAATAGAGGTCAGTGATGTAGTAAGTGAAGGGCGAGTGAGAAGAGCAATAGTAAGGTATAATGGTGTAGAATAAAGTGACTGAGAAAATTTTGATAATCGGTGGGTAGTTAAGTATGTTCTTGGAATAAGTAATAAGTTAATTAATAAATAAAAGTTGAATAAGGTATTTATAAGAAGGAGGTGAGTTGGATAGGGATGTGAGGATTTTAAAGGGTAGGATGAATGGGGATAATGGGATAGGAGGAGTTGATATAGATTAAGGTGATGTAAGGAAAGTAAATACTGATGGGAGAGGCTGGTAGTGTATTATAGTGTTTGAGACTATTTAATGAAAGTGTGGGGATACATGAGGGTGAGGAAGAATTAAATGCAGGAGGTTGAGGATGGGAATGAATAAGTGGTATGACAGGGTATAAGTATAATATTATATATATGAGGGTGAGTAAATGATTAAATACATTATAAGGTTGAAGATATTTATAAGTAGGCCTATTGAAATAATAAGGAAAAAAAAAGGGAATAGTCCGCATGGTCTGATGATGGTGTGATGAGAATTAGGAAATGTTGCAGATAGGAGGTATAGGGGTGAACTGATATCCATATACATTAGTATGATTATATATATATGTTGGAGGATGATGGTGAATAGCGTTACCACAGGATATGGTAGAGGGATGGTTGTTTGTGATTCCCCTCATGTATAAGGGGAATAGGAGATTAATAGGGTATAATGGTGAAATGTTTATAGGATAATTAATAGTAGGTATAATGTTATCTTTTAAGTGTATTGGTAGGGATAAAGTGTAACGGAAGGTAATACTTGATGAAAGAGTAAGGATAGGTCTAAACGTGAGAGGGTATATAGAGGAATGGGGATAAGAAACAAGGATGAGATATTAGTGATGAGAAGAGTGAGTGTGATGGACCATAGATGTTTTATAACCTTATAAATATGCTTTTGCGTATGGAAAAGATTCATTTTATTATAGATGAGGAAATGGGAAAAGTTATGTTATGGGTGTTTTTCTATATAGATTTAAGATGAAGCATTAATTGAATAGTAGTGAATATAGGGGTGTAATTGTGATATAGAGGTGTGTTGGAGGAAATGTGTATATATAGTATAGTTGTATGGGTTATAGGTTATATAATTTTAGGGGAAATAGGATATTTAAGGGCTTTTATAATATATGAGGGTCTTGGGCTTATATAGATTGTAGAATGTGTTAGAGCATGTGTGAAACAAGTGTTGTTAGGAGAGTATAGAAGTTAGAGAGATATTGGCCGATGAGTGCGGTGGATACTCATCTGAAGCAGGGGTGTTGCAAGTGATGTACATGTCTATCACAGTCGGAATTCAGTGTCAATGTTTATGGTATGAGAGAAGTGTTTGCAGCAGGACAAATGGTGAGGACGGGAATGATCTACGTAGAGATGCAGCGTGGAATTGATGAATGGGCGGAGACGGAATTGATAGAAGGGTAAGTGAACATGATTACTGTTTGCGGTATGATTGCTGCCCTAGTGTGCGAAGGACGCGGAAGGGCTGATCTGGGTATTTGAGTGAGGGAGTTTGAAGGAAATATGAAATGGCTCTGGACAATAGGGGTCTTTATAGAATAATAAATATTCACCCTACGGATAAAGAGTAAAGTCGTCTTGAGTGTTGTGAGGAGGCGGATAAGTGAGGCGTCAGAGCGGAGGCGGTTAGAGGTTAGAGTAGGGGGTTTTGATGTAATTGCGAAGAACGTAGAGAGATTTTTTAAGTCGCGATATTTAGGGATGGATTGTGGTAAGGGGCAGGAAGGTGGGCTCGGAGTTCGAATTTCAGGTGACAGGTAAGTGACCGGAGATAGTTACATTAAGATGATGATGAGTGATACCTAGGGCAATGTAAGAGTCTCTCTCCGCGCAACGTGTGTACGTGAGAGAAAATAGTGAACTAACGCGCCGGCGATCTATCAGCTAGAAAGTTAAGGAGTAAGTATGGTTTTAGTTATAAAAGATCTGAAAAAAATAAAAAAGCTTACCAAAGTCAATGGGAAAATAAGCGAAGCCTTTAGTGTACCAGCGGTTAGGTTTGATTATGGGTAGTGTAACGGGTTGGTGGTGTTAATTTGAATGCCAGGTCAGAAGAAGTGGGAAGTATTTGAGGAGAAGGGGTTGAGAGCGGGTTTGTGGGTGTGTAAGCAGCAGAGCTCGCCATTGAGTGATGTGAAATAGTTGCTGTGAGGTGGTGCACGGGAGAGATTGTAATTGGATAGGAATAGAGTCTTGGTGGGAAGATACGTCAAAAAAAATTTTATAAGTAATTGTAAATATTAAATTTAAAAATTAAAGTGGTGTGACTCCATATAAGATGGTAGCCGCTTTGGCAATTTTAGTGAGAATGGTGATAGGAGAATAGTAGAAACAAGGAGCATTAGAAGGCGTGATGTGTCGATAGGAAGTGAGTTAGGAAGCGTGTGCGAATGAGTGACTATAGTATAGGCTAGACCCATGCTTAGAAAAATATGCATTGTGTAACTAGAGACGAGTGATGCTGGTTAAGTAGTTAGGTAATAGAGAAGTGATGAGATATTTAAAATAAAATGGGTTGTATGTAAGTATTCATTATTATTATTATTATTATTATTTTATGTGGGTGCTGGCGAGGGATAGAGTGTATGGGTTTAGTTAGATGGAGGTAGTTGGATGTGAAGAGGCGAATTGATATTGAGGTGTGAGTATGTATTGGATTTAATTGTGATGATGAGGATGTACGCACCACTACACTCCACTCGACTTCAAGATCGGTGATTGATATACACTAATAAATTTTAGGGTGATTCCGCCATATAATATATTTCTGATTGAATTTGTAATAGTTGATTTATTATATATTATTATATTTTATTTTTTTAAATTTTTTTGTTATATATTTTAATCTTGATAATGTGAAAATAATTTCCGAAACGTCGTAGCTTCTAATAAGGGTGAGATGAACATATATTTATGTGTTATATATAAGTAAGTAGTTAAGTAGAGTAGTAAGTAAGTAGTAGTTAGTAGATAGTTAGTTTAAGTAGTATAAAGTTATATGATAGGATAGTTAAGTTATATTACTCATGTTTTGCATAAAGATGATCTATTTATTACCTTCATAAGTTGATCAATATTCATGGAGCTGATCATCAATTTTTATTCCTTTCCTGCTGAGAGTCTTTCATGTTGTTGTATATATAATATAATACTATTAAAATAATAAAGAAGTATATTTAATTTTATTAAGTGAATATGTACATCCCAGCTACCATATTGAGTGAGTGAGTCAGTGTAATAACAACTGGTCTAAAATCTGATCATAATGATATAATCATAAAAGAGAAACGGCACTAGGGTTTTCGGTCAGCACAGTAGTAACAAACACACGATTAGATATTTTGAGGTAATCTAGAGAAAGATCGCTGTTTGTTGGTGTTTCTCTATCTAAATATTTAATTTTATTTTGTGGTATTATATATATCTTTCCTTTTTTTAAATGATATTGGTGACTCGCGATATAAGAAAAATTATATATAAAAAGAATAATGCTTATACTCTCAAGAGTCAAGGTGTGACTCGCTCTAGCCAGAGGCTGTGAGCGCGACAGAGGGGGAACGATACGTCCCCCACCACGTCGTCCGACGCGAGCAATTGAGCGTCACAGAGATGACGCCTGACTATGACGCGTGGCCATCTTTGCGGTTTTAACCCTATGGTATTCCTATTAGTTGAAAAAAAAAAGAATAATTTTACTGTTGCCGACTAATGTGACGCACTTCATTTTTGGATGCCGTACATTTACTTCTCTACTAAATAAAGACCAATCAGTCGCGTAAGACGAGGCGCAAAGTTTTAGTATCATCGGCACTATGTGAATGGAATTGGTTTCTCCTCTCTCGTGGCTGCTCCTCACTCACACGAGCTCGAGACTGAGTGGGGGACATCTCCCCTCTCTTGTCCCCGTCGAGAGTCTCGCTTTGACGCTCGCCTGAAAAATGAGGAAATACACATAAGTTCATTCATATTACATATTTGCTCCTAACGGAAAGTATTTACATAAAATGCTCCACACAAAAAGCACACACAATTCGATACTGAAACCCTCATGCAATCTTCTCTCGTGAAGTGAAAAGGCTCAATGTCTGTGAGTTTGAACTTTTATTAAGTAAAAAAAAGACTATTAATTAAGTTGTGTTATATTGTAGAGTCATGTAATAGGCTATATATATGTGAAGAAGAAGGATGGTATTATAGGTGGTGAATTCTACACTATATTAATATATACAAGGCACTTCAGAATATGGTTGAGAGTGCGAACTAGAATATCCTCTGTGAAGGTGAAAGCGAAGGTTTCAAACATTTTGGTAATCCAGCCAAAGAATGATCTCACTCCTACTCAAACAATAACATAACTTCGTTATGATGGTATAGGTATATGCCATTAATCGCTATCGTAGACTGATGTTCTATACGTCTACTTTCTTCAGTTCAAGTATCATAAGTAGTCCTGATAAATCTATTGATTTAATAGATAATATGATAATTTGTTATTATTATCATTTACTTTTAAAATTCTAAAAATTTATGATATATAATATGTATGATATATATAATAGATATCATATGTATTAATATAACATAGTTATTATAAAAAGACTAAGTTACTTCGCCACAGTTCGATTTAACTACTTTTAGGTAGTATATATCTACTAATCATGAAGCCTCATTATAACTTAGTAGTAAATCTGGCACACAGCTCCAATATTAGATTTAGTATAGGATAATTCAGAAATATGTGATATATACAAATCACCATATGATTAATAAAGACGACAGGTAGACTCAATCTTATAGGATTATCCAATAGGATAGTGAGTCTAGTAATGAAATTGTTGATAAGTATCTCATGCCCATAATCACATAATAATAGTTATATCTCTGAGTCCTACAGATAGATATATGTATACAGCTGGAGTAAGATCGATAGTTGCGTGAGATCTGAACAGTGTTCGCGAGATTCGCTTTTAGTAAAGTCAGTGTAACGATTACAGTACACATAATGTCATTCTTTAAAGTCTTAAGTGTGATAGGCATATTATAAATATACGCTCGAAATTTGTCTTATGGAAAGTTTGTGAACCAGCGAGACTTCGAGTTGTTAAATTGTCTGAGACCACGAATAATCAAGAAATAATAAACAAATAGCACAATAGAGAACATGAACCAAAATTCACATGAGAATCTGACTTGTCACTCAGGTTCATCTGGTGATAATCACAATACTCACCTGCACATAACTCTCTCCGTGTTATTCTTACTCGATATTGTGCTTGTCCGCTTCTCATATATACGTCTGAGCAATTCATGATGAGCATTTTTATGTATTATTTACATGAGACCCACCACTAGATGTGGTTAGAATAATTTAACTATATGTTATCTTACTCCTCACAAATACAAAGACTTGGAACGATATAATAGTATATATGTAATACTATTAATATATCACTATATAGGTATTAATATAATATGATCGTTTAAATTCCTTCGTATGGGAATATAGTTAACTTTATATTAATGGAACCTTTGCTCTAATTTAAATTCAATAAATAAACTAAATTCGAAATTTTGATAATTGTTTCAAGTTAAAGAGAGAGGGAGATATATATAATATAATATATTTGTAACGATCTCATATAAAAATAAAATTAATATATATAGTGAAATAAAGTATTGGTATTATATTATATATATATAATAGGGTAATGCGCACATGATGTGTATATATATATAGTATATCTACCGTACTCACCAAAGTTATTTTCCTTGAATACCTTTAATACTCTACAATAAAAATTATATAGGTATCAGTAGTTTCTATATCGTGTGCATCAATATAAGACGCCATTAGTCTACAATACATGCTCTACGAAAGTAATATATATATATATATATAAGTAACTATTTATTATTGTGATGTTCAATAATTTTTATTATTTTACATCATTTTATATTCATATAAAATTGAAATGCATAATAAAATGGATAACATAATTATTTTATATACTCTATTTTTATTAATTATTATAATATACTTTTATATTAATATATTATTAATTTTATCACTATAAATATATATAGTATTTAATTCACATATTTAGTTTTGTTGAAAATGCTTTGACAAAGAAATAAGACAATCCAAAAAAATAAATATCGAAA
This sequence comes from Trachelipus rathkii, assembly GCA_015478945.1. NCBI lineage: Eukaryota > Metazoa > Arthropoda > Malacostraca > Isopoda > Trachelipodidae > Trachelipus > Trachelipus rathkii. The sequence continues at coordinate 1,025 of JABUQX010070680.1, read as the reverse complement.
TTCGAAGGGGTATATATATATATATATATATTATATGATATATATATACTAGATGATAATGTATATCGTAATATATATATTATATATTATATATATATATACTATATATATATAATATTTATATATTATATATAACGTTTTTGCTTATATGTTACTGCTCTTGCACTACCAAATAATATATATATAAATTATATTATATATATATATATTAAAATATATATATATATATATATATATATTAATATATATATGTGTGTGTGTGTTGATTGTGTGTGATAGTGTGTAGTATGAGTGTTATATGTGGTTGATTGTGTGTTGATGTGTGTGTGTATGAGTATATATATATATAAGTTGTATGTGTGTGTGTGTGTCGTATATATCTATAACAGACCACACCTCCACCTCTCGTATATAACGATCGCCCATGTGAGATCACTAAGCCCCCAATATAATAGCTATGACTAATGAGACTATCCCGATATATCAAACCTCGCTCAGTTTAGGTGTGGTGTGGTGTGGCGTGCTCGCTCGCATAAACGTACATATAGTTATACGAAACATAGATTGTGTGAGATATAGATGATGATGAGTGTGTAGTGGAGATGGCTCTCGTGGTAGTGTGTGTGATGTGGTGATGTAATGATATAAAATTTGTCATAATAAAGTTGATGTGATAGATAGATAAACGAAACTTTTTTTTAAAACAATTTTCATACATTAAGACAGTTGATATTTGGAAAGATGGAGAAAGATGGGCAAGATGAAGTGTAATATAGTGAGTGGTCGTGTTTGCATAGACTCGCAGCAAATTTTATGTACGAATTTTTTTTCAATATATCCAATACTATAAATTGGGGCTCCTAATATTCCAGCTCAAAAAAGACCAACTTTATAAATTAGACAAATACAGCAACTTAACAAGAAAAAAGACATACCAAATTGTTACAAGTAGTTTTTAGCAAGTTTGCCCAGTTTGCTTTTTGAATTTTATGGCATGTTCTGTTACCAGATTTGATTCTATCTTT
>JABUQX010070679.1:2500-35731 GCA_015478945.1 Trachelipus rathkii | reverse complement strand
GAGACGACGGAGAGTTCATACAGGACGGAGAAACGACTAAAAGCCAGAGAAGAAGTTGTCTACCGGAATATCTGGGTCGACCTGAAGAGATTCCGAGTATGAAATTCCTTCCAACGGGAAAGTGAAAAGAAGAAGGGATTCCGAAGAGAGAAGGACTGAGAAGACGAGAGAGATCCCCTAAGAACCCAAGCAGAGAAGAAAGAACTGATAGTCGGAAAACCAGAGAGTTAGGCTCGCTGAAATGTTAGAGAGTAATGGCGAAGAAGAGAGAGAGTATTACCACCATTCGAGAGAGAGAGATTCGACCGATTTTTTTACGCGTGAGATAACAGAGAGAGAGAGAGAAGATGAGAGAGTGGAAAAGAGAGAGAGAAGAGAAGAGGAAGGAAGGAGAAGAGAGAGGAAGAGAAAGAAGACGTAATGAAGAGAGATGAAGAGAGAAAGAGAGAAGAGAAGGAATTAAGAACGTTGTTGCTGCGAAAAGGGAGGAGGAGTTGAGGGCACTGGTTACTATCGTTGATTAAAGTCAATTATTTTTTTTTCTGATTTGTTGGCATTTATTTGCCCCCAACTTTGTTGTGTTGATTAATCACCTGCGAAACTTAATTGATAAGAGATGTATAGATGATCAATGTCAAGTAAACTAAGTGGCGATCATGAGCAGAAGAGGAATGAATCCATCAATGTTAGTTTGTAACAAAATCATTTTTCAATAAAGACAGAGAAATTAAATAAGAGAAAGAGAAAATAAGAATACTCCAGAGATAGTAGATATAAGAATAGTAAGTAATAATAGGATGTATAGTAAGAATGGTGAGAATATAGATAATATTAATATATTATATATATATATATATAGAGTATGAGGAAAATATATATAAAGAGAGTATAGATGAGATAGATAATATAGAGTATATAGTGATATACAGAATAAGATATATAGATAAATAGAGATATATATATATTATAACCGGTGTAATATATATATAAGAAGAGAGAGAGGAGTTAGATAGATAGAGATAAAGAGAAGAATAGTAGAGAGGAAGAGTGAAGAGAAGAGAGAGAGATATATAGAGATAGGAAAGAATAGTAATATATATTAGTAAACGTTATATAGTAAGATATAGAGAGAAGATATATATAATGAAGTATATAGAAGAGTATATAATATAAGAATTAAGAAAGTCAATAGAATAAGAGATATAGATATAGAATTATGAGAAAGATAGGAGGATATAATAGAGTAGAAAGAAATTAAGTATAGAGAGAAAATAGATAGAATATGAATGTATACGATGAAGTGAAGCGTGAAGAGATGAGACTGTGTAAAAAATAAATGAATGAGAGAAAGAGGAGGGGATGAGTTTGTCAATGGTGACTGAGGTGTAGATTAGGATTAAATAGACCCGAGGAGACAGGGTTATTGGAAGAGACCGAGAGACCCGAAGAGAAAGAGAGAGAGAGAAGACGAAGAGAGAGAGAGTGTGTCAATCTACTCGTGTACTCAGCGCGCTACCTCGGTATTTACCGATCAAAATCTACAAAATATGCCATATATATATTATATATATATATAATATATATATAAATATTATATATATATATATACATATATATATATATTTAGTTATTAATTGTATTCTATACTATGGTATATCAATTTATATTTGACTCAATTAAAGCCAAAAATGGTATCTATCATTGTTTAAAATTGAAAGTAAGTAAGTCGTCAAATAATAATAGTATACGTTAAGTATAATAATTAGCATATTAGGAGTATATATAATATAATTTTAAATATATGAGTGTTTTATATATTATTAAAGATAAGAGTGGAGTAAGAATGGGCACCAATAAATACCTTAAATATCCAAATGACTTGTTCAGTTGTGCGATTACTTGAGTATATATAATGAGATAGTTTTATATTTAAATATTCATTTGAAGAGTATATTTACTAGGTTAGAGAAAGATTTAATTTATAGTACTATATATATATACAGTAGATATTATATAATAATAATATATATACTAATATAAATAGCTATACTATAAAATATACATAATATAGTTGCGTAGATAACACGAACTACACTCACGAAGGCCTGAGAAAATATTCCAAGAGCGAGGGGGAGGATGTTGTTGGTTGAACAGTCTCACAAAAGTGCACCGATTATCTTGCGAAAATTAAAACGCAAGATAAGCACAGCAGACGAGAAGGTTTAAAAAAACTAGGATGAAAGAAGGGTCAAGAGATGTATTAATGGATTTGCAGCCAGGAAGTAAACAGAGGTAAGGACAGTCAACTCACGAATTCCACAGAACTGAGTGTGAAGTGTTATGTCAGCGTATATGTAGGGAACATCTGCAAGGATTAGACCAAGTCCTGGAGCAGTAACCGTGAAAGCATGACCATCAAACACAAAACTCATGCATGTGCAGGACACATGCACCCCTTGTGCTACGCATGGGTGGAACACGGATTCGATAAAGCGGTTCCTGAGTTTAAAGTCAGTATGTTAGGTAACAAAGATGTAAAAAAGTTTCCCTCGGAGCACGTTTCCGTTGCTGCTGCCTTCGGATGAGAAGGGAGGTATTCTATAGAAAAAAAAGAAATAAACGAAGCGAGCCAACATATCGGTATGCAGTGCACGCAAAGATTATAATAAGGTTGTTTAAAGTAGCAGAACATTTTTATTAAGCCTTTTGGCCTAGTAGTGTAGAAAGATTCAACTCTATGTTAATAGTTAATTCCGTGAGAGTGAATCGGCGTAAATTACTGTATCAAAAAACTATTAAAAACTCAAATATGACAAAAGAGATTGTTAGCATAAAGAAGAGAGAAAAATTCTTGCTAGAAATAATTTTATCTATATGCCCGACTTTTATCGTTACATTTTAATGTTGATAATATTAATAAAAAATATTAGAAGAATATAATAGCGCTAACGTAAAACGATATCTTTGTTATGACTTTTATTCGTGTCTTCCGACTCGTTGTTATGAGGGAATTTGAGATACATCCTGTCGAAGAATCGGTTTCCAAGGATATATCGATATTTTTTATAATCGATTTTTTAACGATTATCAGGTACGTTTTTATATTTTTAGAAAATTGGTACGTTAACACTGCTCCCGAAATATTGTTTTTACGGCTCTATATTGTACAAATTAAAAAAAAACTTTCATATATATTATATATAATATATTATATATATATATTAAAGTTTATTAAGTTATATATAGATGATATAACTATATAGTCTGTAAATATAAGTTATTAAGTATTACATCTATAAATAATATCAATGCTGTTCAGTATATATAATATATAATATAATAATATATATATAATGACTAAATTTATAAGGACAAAGTATGAAGCAGCTATATATATAATTTTACGGGCAATTTGTTGATCAAACTGAGGGTAGGTTTGAGTCCATACGCTTTCCTGTAGAGGAGTTTAAGTATATTGATTTATTATAGAATCACACAATCAACGTTCAGGTTAAGATAAGATTGTTAAAAGTATAGCACCAGCAATTAATAATGTTAATAATACATGAACTTATACTTAGTCCTAAAAACGTTGATGTAAGACCTATGATAACGTAAATTCGTTAAGTTCGTTTTTTTTGGTGCAATATGAATAAGCGTACTTAAAACATTTTTTTTTTTTATTAATTTAAATATCGACATTTGCTATATTCGAATAATTCGTTATAATCCGGTAAAATGTAAAATGATTAAAAATATTCGAAAGGAAAATTAATTATCTTCGATGAGATAAATATAATATAATCACCACGGAAAAAATAGTTATAATAAAGATTAAAGAATGTATGTGCCGATAATTGGTTCTATACTGCGTGTTACAGAGAGTCGAAAATTAGCCGGACCTTTTTTTTCGATATATTTTATAATTTTTAATTAAAATATAATACATTTGAAATGAATCGATTACGTAATCAAGGCTCAATAATTAATAATTTAAACCAGAGTAGTAATAAATGAATAATAATAAAAATAATATAAATAATAATTTAATATTAATAATTTAATATAATAATAATCATATGAAAATAAAACAAAGAGTAAATAAATAAATAAGATAAGTAAATAAAATAATACCAATTTTATAGGAGAATACCAGAATAAAATAATAGATAAATCCATAAGTGAATAATCTGATAATAATAATAGAGTGGAGAATAACTCATAAATAGATAAGAGTAAAGAATGCAAAATGAAATAATAGAGTGTAAAGTGTCACACTTAATAAAATCGTGAAATTAAAAACTTCCAAAATTTTTTTACGAATCCACTGCTAATTTGTTCTTAATTAAGGTAGAGAAATTATTTGAGTTGTTTTAGATAACGGAGCGAGTTTATGTCCCTACTCACTGGAAACTAGACTTATTATCTCAACCTCTATCAAAAGCAGGGTGTAAACCAAAGCCCCACCCCACCAGATAGGCGAGGATGAAAGCACAGTATGAACTCAAAACGTGCAAGGCGGAGTATTGAGATAAGAGATCCTGTAAATATTAGCTGGCAGTAAAACTGTTGGAGGAAGACGCGGGATAAAAAAAAATTCTCGCAGTTCTTAAAGAGAACACCCAGGTTCTATGAAGCCACCCCCAACAACGTCCCACGTTTGATATGAGCCGGTGGTCCAAGCGGCTCTTTTGGTGTATTGTAAGTCCCAAAGATGGTTTATATTGTCAACAGGGAGAAAAGAGCAGGAAAGAGAGACCATTGAAAGAAGGAGTAGGTAATGAGTTGGAGGATTTGTTGCTTGTAGAGAGGAGGAGATTTGGTGCTATAGAAGTTGGCGTTTTTAAAGGGGATAGCTCAACTCTTCAACAAGGTATGAGAGGCCCTACGCAGCCACCCGCGAGATTTTCCATCCAGAATCAGCCTGAGAGTATCAGAACTCGACAAAGATTAAGGACCAAGAGGATAATTCTATTAGTGTAAGAGAGTGAGAACCAGTAGACTTTATGCAAAATGGTTTGTACGAAAGAATTAAGGTTATACCGCGTCTAGTTGATCCGGATGATGAATCGCGATTCGAGGCTGGACATCGGTGCAAGGTGAGCATTCATTAATGAAAAAAAGTAATCAATAACTTAGAAGATAGACAGAACCCTGAGGGCCTCCCATGCACAGCTCTAGGTTACAATGTTACAGAAAAAGAAGAGTTCATCTCTCCTATCCGAACTACTGTGAATGCGCACCATGATGATTTACGCCTAGAATTATTATAAGGAGAACAGAAAATAACTAGGACCTAAGTAAGCAAAGAGAAGAGAAACCTAAGGAGTGGAGCTTCAGTGTAGTGTGTAATTTTCAAAGGCGGAGTTGTTCGAGCATTTGATTTAAGCAGGGCTTAATATATAGGTAACGACAGGCATCGAGGCTTTTGATACCTTCCTCTTTTTTTTTTCTTTAATCGAAGTCTCTGTTGATACACAAAAATTCTTCTAAATAGCGTCTTTTAATCAATTTAACCAACGCATGAAGAGAGTAACATTGCGGATTAAAACTAACTAGCACCTAGTGAAAGCACCCAACCATAATCTTCCTCATTTGACTGTTTTATATCCATTTGAACTTACCATTAAAAATAATGTAATAATTATTTAATAATTATATATATGTTTTGCCATAAATAAAAATTAAATATTGTTCCCTCTTTATTTGAAAATTGTAATAATTGTATCCGATTAAAATAATAATAAATTAAAATAAATAATAAAAAAGTAAGAAGAAATAAGTATATAAAATAAATTATATATATATAATATATATATTAATTATATATAATATATAATATATATATATTAATATAATATATATATATATAATATATATATATATTTATATAATATAATTAATAATAATAATTATATATATATTAATATTATTAATTAAATATTATATATATATATATATATATATATATATATAATATATAATATATATATATAGATTATATTATATTATAATTATATATTATATATATATATTATAAATATATTATAAATACATATATATATTCAAACATTCAATCTTTTTAAAAAAAGTTTTTGAAAATATTATATAAATGATACATTATATTTAATAATTTATAAATTATCGATCCATGTTCGCCAAAAGTGAGAACTCTTTTAAAACTCTTCAAATACCCTAATTATATATATACGTATTATTTATTAATTGATATAGCCACCAGATATGGTTAGGTTTTGAAGATTTTAAATCTCAGTAATAAAGGACTTTATTAGTTGTTATTTTATTAGTCTGCAGACTATTGAAAATGCAAAAACCGGTTAGAGGAAATTTTAATTTGACATCCTTGAAATGATAATTGCAGACATTTTATCACGTCAGACTAATTGCACTCTATATCTTTAACAACCTAATAATACCTAAATTTTTTTGGAAGTTGAAACGTTGCGAAAAAAATTAAATTGCGAGTCTTGCACATAAAAAACAAAAATGTGAAATATTTACTCTTTAATTTGATAGGCTTGAAAAACAATAAAAAGCAAAGACGATGGCCGAAAAGAGGGAAAGGAGACAAGACCATTTAAAGTATTTAAAATTTACTAAATGAGAATAGTGGAGAAAAAGAAGAAAAAAGTGAGTGGGATAACGATATGTTGCTTGAAACCACAAGGGTCAAGAACGTTTTGTTTAGCATCTTTTGCAAAGCGATTTTACAAAGGAATTTACACGAATTCAAACCCCGTGAGTTTATGACACAGCCATTATAGGTTAAGGTGGTACTTTGGGGCTTTCATAACTTCATTAGGTTAGCTGAGGAGACCTATTGCGGCCCTTTTAGAAGTCCTGAGAGAAGTGTTAGGAATAAAAGAGTTTTGTTTATGTGTTAGGAGACCACAAAACATTTGAACCGGTAACTAAGAATATAAATATAATATAATAATAAGGTTGAGGTATATAACATATATAGAAATATGATAAGAATAATATATAATCATAAGTGAATGCGGCGGGAGGCGGTGGTTTTGGAGGGCAGGTTGTGTCCCACCGGGCCAAAGGATTATGAACCCACACCTTAATACAAGATATATATATGCGTACATTTTATAATACTAATAAGTGAGGGTTATCTGTTCACTGGTACCCGTGTAATAAATATTAGTCATCTATCATTATACATAGAAGTTGGAATTATATTTCGCAAACTAATAGTGCAACTGCCGACTAGTATCGAAAATATCCAAAGCGTCAGACGAAAGATTGAATTTTTTATCCATAATATACTCATATATAATATAAACAAACTAGTATTTAAGTATATATTAATATATATATATATATTAGTATGGTATATATATATAGGCTAACATATTATATATATATTATTAATTAGTTATTTTATATTTCAAAATCTAAAAACTAATATCATATTTTTTTCAACCTACAATAATAGTTTTTTGTTAAAAATCCTTTCGGTAAATAAGACGGGCTTTCTTTCACTGTTCATATTCTTCTACATTCTCTTTCTGATGCTTGTCACGCAACCTTACCCTGTCTCTGGAAAAAGGAGGAAGATGAAGGATTAAGAAGAAATATTAATTATGTGAAAATATAGAAATATTACTAATTTATCAAAAATAATATTAAAAACATGAAAAAGGGCAATGTGTCCCATGTTGTAAACTATACAAAAGACGCCAAAATCATATTTTCTATCTTTATAAATTCAATAATATATACTTATTATAAAATAATTCATCTTTCAAACCCATTTTTTTTTTGATTTTATATTAAATATATTAAAAATATACACTCAAAAAAAATTTTAGGGCGACCAACCGGCCCTGATCTTAAAGTATAGGTCGATGACAATGTTTTGTGTTTTACGTAAACAGAAATAATCTGTCTTACTACTTAACAAAGACTTATTAACCTTAACTTATTTTTTAATGTAAAAAGAAATTATATGATGAAAACGCCGCAAATAACGTTTCGCTTCCGAAACTAAAAGAAATTTTATGGCAATTTTTATTAACATGTAGCAGCAGCGTTGCTTTCATACGGATTTCAAAGCATCGATTAGTTTTGAAGAAATATCGAATTTTTTCAGAATTGAACTCAAAAAACTCAAAAACTGCTTAAACTTTGGTTTTAATAACTAATATTATAACTAATATAACCAAACTGAAAAGAAATAAGAATATAATAATATACCTTCTTACCATACCCAAAAATTTCTAGATATAATAATATATAAATAGGTAAGAGTAGTAATAAAGAAGATATATAAGTAATATAGAAATCACATACTATGATAAGCTATAATATATAGTGGCTATTTGGATAATTAGATATGATTATAAGTATATATTATATATAATAGTCAATATATAGTATATTATTGATATATAACATTAAAACCTATAATTATATCACTCAATAATCTACCACACCAAAATCATAACGACACTCCACATACAAGGATATTACAATGAGCTCTACTCTTAATAAAAAGAAAAGAAAAAAAAAAACTTCCTTACATTTACATAAAAAGAAAGGCCAATAGTAGCTCTCAATTACATTATATTAGCAAGAGCATATTAGGGTATAACATAACTACTCACTACTGAAGAGTCTTTTAATTAGATAGGTACCTCTCTATGGTAAGGAGAACAGAAAAAAATAGTCCGGTAGTTATAAGATATATATAGTATATAAGTAATTAGTAATTAGTATATACTATATATCACGGTAAATCTCTTACTATATAATCTTCTATATAATATATATATAGTTTACCTAAGAGACACATATATATAAGTACTAGATAAGCATATATATATAATAATTAGCATAATATAATTTGAAAGTTCATACAAGATATATACTATCTATATATATACAGTCGTTCCTCGATTACAACAGCCCTATCTATATAGATACGCGGTCATCTCTAGTACCGCGCCTTCGCGCGTAAAAAGATAAAGAAAAAATTTAAAATTACAAAGAAAAAATACATAAATAACAATTAAAATATATATCGGGTAAAAACGCACATTAAAAACGATTGTTAACAAACATATAAAAGTTAAAATTCCAAACAGAACACGTAAAAAGATTATTATTTTTCCTAATATTTCAAAAAAACTGTCTTTCTTCGTTTAAGATCATATTAGAGTCATGTTTAGCAATACATGTATTAGCTAATGTAATTAGAAAGCACAATAACCACCTACTATTAACTAGTCATATAACAAAACTATGTTGCAAGAAGTAATTCACATGTTAATGTATCAATTTCAAATATGTATTTTGAAATGTCTGTATAATCATTACATCTTCCATAAAATAATATATCACTGAATCCATACCTAGAAGTACCACTACTTGGATGCTTATTATAAATATAACCACTTCTAAATCCCGCTTGTCTGTCTGACCGAATAGAATTAGACTGTTCAGTAATTATATTAGTTACTAATTTTTTAGATAGTTTGTACAAGACGAAGAAAATGAATAGGTATGTAGTTTTCTCCTCTTTTGAAAAGAAGTATAAAGTTGTTTATCCTTTTGACACTGATTTTGTGTCCTTGCAAGCATTTTTTTAAGTACAACTGTTAGCATAATGACAGTTACGTCATCGCTATCTTTAAGTAGGTCGATTGATTAACAATCTCTGCCAAATGCTTTTCCTCTTTTTATGCTATTTATATGCATTACTTCATTAGTAAGGGTTCTACTTTTTTTATTATTACTCTACTCTATCTCTACTTACTTAATATACTCCTTATATTATATAAGTATCATCATCTCTAACTAACTCCGCCATACCTCTACTTCCGATCAAATACATTTTTCCTTATATATCCCTTTACTCTACTGTACTGACCTCACCCTCATATCTCACTTTACTCATTTACTATCCAGACAGGGTGTTCATTATAGAGTATACGCTCAATGATCACTCTCACACGGCATACATTTTGTTCACTCGTACAATATTGGTGGCCAGTACAGATAATGTCAATACTCTTGTTCTTCTTCAATTCTCTCACCGCACAACTACTCGGCTCAATTCATGTCCTTCAAGACCCGCCCGTGACGCACAATATGAGGCATCAATTCAGAATTTCAACAGTTTCTTCTAGTTTTCTCGACACACGCGATATTAATGCGGAGTCGTGCTGCGACTTCCCCCGGGCTGGAGAGTTACTGACCTCGCTTTCTTTTCGCTCTTTATAAGGAAATTCATTCATCGGATAAACCTGGTCGCTGCCTATAATGATCTAATTAGGAATTTGAGTTCGTCTATTATTTATGGCCGCGCTATAAATTCGTGTGCTGAGTTTTTGTGAAAGTTTTCACTCGCATATCTATTATATCTTCTGAGGTGAGCATTTGAAGTCAGTACTGAAACGATTTCTGAGCTTGCGCTTTCACTTATATAACCGTTTTGCCACGCACTAATGGCTGGCCGTTTTTCTATGTTGAGTTTACTTCTTCTTTTTTTCTGCACTAATAAAGCACCAATGGCTAATTGGATGGATTTCTTGTGAATCCTATCTTTACCTAAATATGCATAATATCATTCCTCTAAGTTCTGTCTATCCAACTTCACTCACCTTCATCACCTATTAATAACAATTCTATACTAATCGATCATTATATACTTCATTTCTCCTGAATATATTAAAAGGTCAGCAATACCCTTATATCATGTAACGTGATACTGCCTACCACTACTACTTCTACATTCCACTCTCTGATAATAGTGGCCGCTTGACGGTCATCTGCGACTACCTCTTCACTCTACTCTGAATAATATCATAATATGATAAAATATTTATTTTGCCATATAATCGTTAATCTATATAATATCATTTGTATGAAGTAGCCGAGGGGTGATAAAAATGAACCTTGTAGATTCACACTACAAAAATAACAGTTTTCATGATGATCTTTTACAGGAGTAAACATAGTCGAAGGTTGATTTTTGCAGCCACTTCGGGAATATATTATATTATTTTCTCGGTTTTCCGTATCAATAATACTATTTACCAGCCTATTGCTGTATGTGCCACGGTCCGTCACACTCTCGGTAAAATATATATTTTCTAGGAAACACAAACGAACTTTTCTTGCATGACCTTAATTATACAGAATACTTTGAATTATTCAATAACAAGCTTCAAAAGACGTTTGTTTGTTCTTATGCGGATACGGAATTTTTCTCGCCACTTCATTTGCTTTCTCTGCATAGTGGTGTTTTTCACACTTGTATTAAGAATGCATCGCATATTTGGGATGGTTGCCTGGGCATTATTCTGTGAAAGCCTTGTACGACATCCTGTAATATGAAGGAATATTTCTCTGCAAAATCCACTATGATAAGCATTTCCCCTTCATTTAAAGCTTCCTTTTTTTTTTGAGCCCGTTCGTTCGTATATGGCACATAGGGCTTCCTTTCGGTCGTCCCTTATATAGGAAATGCAGCTTTGTCTTTCAATTGTTAAGCGAATGTTTTGTACTATTATAAATACTATAAATTTAAAAATATCGTGTTGTACTGCTTTTCTTATTTATTAATTTTCATGGAGTTCCGTTATTAATAATATTTTTTTCACGAAATCTCTGCACGAATGTCGGTCAGGTCTTTTAACTCATAGGGTAATAATTAGTCGGTTATTTATATATGGTTTTTTAAGTCTTATTTGTATCTCTTTTTTCAAATAACTTCTACTCAATTTATACATGTCTGCATGTTTAAAACAATAACTTTTATATCTGTTTATTGTGGGAAATATCAGTTGTCATTACTATTTGGTGGCATGATGGCGGTATCCTTAATTTTTTAATTTCTTTTTTTTCTTAACTATATTTTTATTCTTTCTTCTCTTTATTTATCATCGAGGAAAGATTGGTGATTTCTTTTGTTATGAATGAATGCCTGGACTAGTTTACAAAAGCCTTATCATAAATCTTTTTTCCATTATTTCCTCTCATATATATTAGTTCTGGTCTTTTATTTAGATTTGTGATTATTAATACCCCAAATTTTATGTTTTGGACCCTAAATAAATTCTACGTGGTTATATTATTTTGTCATTTTATTAATCTTGTTTTTAATATTTCAATTATTGTTGATTTATTATTATTTGTATATATAAAGTAAGTTCTTCTTAATATATTATTTATTATCGATATTATAACTATCTCATCTTAAAATAAATTTCAATTTTAAATACCTTTTATTAAATTTAAAAGATTTTAACTGAAGCAATAGTGATGTTATGAAATTTTTTTGCTTTTTCATTCTTGTTATTATTTTATAATTATTTATTATATCTCCATAATTTAGTTTAAATTTATGAAATTGCCCATGAAATAGCTAATATATAGCCTTGAATTTTGTAATACTATCATTTTCTATTTGTTTAAGCGACTGTATATAATTTATATAATCTTCACTAGGAGTGTTATTTGATAATTGTAATGATGGTCGGATTAATTAAACTAAAGTTAATTATAAATATTGTATGTAGTTTTTTTTAAATTTTAATATGAGTGGTCTCTCATTTCTGCTAGTGGAAAAATTATTTGTTATTTATTTTTTTTTCTTTATTAGTTATATATTTATAGGGGACCTTAAAATAGTTAGTTGTATTTTAATTGATACATTTATTTATTTGATTTTATATTTAGTAATTATATATATTTACATATTGATTATTTTCTAGCTAATTCAGCTCACTTGTTTCGCAAATGAATGTTAGTTCTCTCAATTTAATCTCTTGGAAATTTTTCTATATATAATTGTCGCATTATTATATATTAAATCTTGTTTATTATAATTTAAGATTATTCATTATTGTATTTATTATTGTAATTATATTTTTTTTATTGGAATATATCGCATTTTATTGTTGTAATTATTAGTTTTTGTTTTTTATTTATGTTATATGTTAATATACCTTATTTATGCTTCATTTTTAACATTTTATTATTATTTTCTAATATGTGATACTTGTTAAGTTATTCAATATTATTTGTTATTGTTTTTTATAATTTAAGATATATAAATATAAAATTTTTCTAATTTTTGTGGGTAACTTTCATTTATTTAGTTCATTTATGATTTAAGTAACAGCTGTATATATGTCAGATATTTGAGTATATTATGCAATTTATTTCGATGTTAGATTATTAATAATTTCTTATTTTTCAGTTATTTCATTTTTGTTAATTTAATATTATTTCTCTATATTTATTAATTTATTATTTCTTAATGTAAATTGATATATAAATTATCTTATCTTTATTTATTATTATATGAATTTCAGAGATTAATAAAAAGATATATTTTTTTGTTTATATACTATTAATTATATTTTTTTTATTATTTTATTTTTTTTGAATATCGCAAAACTCTATGAAATTTGAATTTATATTAATTATTATCAATTATTTATTATTGATAAATATTAATTTTTATATTAATTTAAGATGTGATTGAAAATTTTTATTATTGTGTAATAGATTATATTCAATTCGTTATATATTGATGTCATTAATGCATATTCTATTATCGATTTGTGACACTCGTTACATAAATGTTAATTTATTATCTTATTATGCATGTTATTAATTATGTAATTGTCGTTTTGATATCTGCTATTGTCATTAGTGATATTATTGTCAACAGCACATTAAATATTTGGGATAGTATCTTTGTTTCTCAAAGAAGTTTTCTTAATATTTTCACATTGCGTAATAATTTGCTATATTAAATTTCTATTCCAATCAAGTATCATTCTATACTTGCATTTTATTTTTGATATATTATTTATTATTATATTATTTATATTATATATTATTATTATTATTATTATTATGGATTTATATTAATATCACATATTTTAGTTGATTTACTGTTGGTAACATATTGTACATGTTATTCTATTTTTTCATATTTATTTTATTATTTTATTAATAATATTTTTATTTAATTTATTTTCATAGTTTATTTCTATTGAGTGGCTCTACATATAAGGTAAATATTATTATATATTATTTTTCATTATTTTCATTTATATTTATATTTAAAAATTATTTCAAATTAGACAATTTCTTATTTTAATTAGGTCTTAAAGACAATTAATTCAATATGTAAATACAAAATATATATATTTAGTAAAAGTTAAGTAGTATTAATATAATTATTGATTAATATGTAAAGAGTATTTGTACTGATATCAGTTATTTTTTTCACATAACAAAAGAAATCTAGTTATTTATGTTATCAGTTTTTCATCATCATTGTATATGTGGATTTTTCATGTGGATTAGAAAATAGGTATTTGTGATATTATGAAGTTTAGAGAAATGATTGCTATTTAATAAGTTTAGTTCACGTTAAATTATTTAGTATATAAGAGTTGCAGGTAGCATTTTATATTATTATTTTCGATATCAAGACCGAGTTATTTAGATTATATTACTTGATATAATATTAATAATTATTGAGTTTTTGAATGTCTAAGAAAGTATGATTTAGTGAGGTTCAGAATGCCCTTCCTAGTTCCAAATTGCTTTTTAGTTAATTTATTTTTGCAGCAATGCAAGTTTTGATATTTTTATAATATAATTTTATTTATATTTTTTCAACATTTACAGATTACTATTATTATAAATTTTAGTAAGTTTATTGCAATTCGGTGATGTTTTATTTAATTACACCTCTATTAATGTATTTGACCTTATTTTACCGTATTTATTGATTGACTTTATTGGTATGTTTGAGTTCATTTTTGACTTATATTTATTTGTCATAATATTTATTAGATAAGATGTTTTATGTCGTAATTGCTATTTGCTATAAATCTTCTGTGTCTAGAGTTATATTGATTTATTTGTATTTTCACTTAATTGAATCTGGTATTCAAATTTGAGATATATTGTTTGATATATTAAGTGTTTGTATATTCCATTAACTGTTATCGTTGGTTTATCGGTTTTTGTATTCATATTTATTTATGATTAATTTGAAAGTATATTACGATTATTTTATGCAGTAATTTAGATGATAATTATTGTAGATTTTATTTGGTCTATTTATTATTATGGTTATACATTAGGATTATTTTGAGATAATTAAATATTTGATATAAAAATTTAATATTACTTATTTATAATTTTTTTATCTTTTATAAGATAGATTATTATTTATTAATTTTATATTAATTTATTATTATATTTATTATGATTTTATTATTTTATTATATATTTATTAATTATATATTATTATTATTATTAATTAATATTAAGTATTTTAATTTATATTATATATTTTATATTATATTATTATATATATTAATTATTACTTATTAATTTAATTATTATTGATTAATAATTATTATTTTTTTATATATTTTATATTAATATTATAATTATATATTTAATTATTAATTTATTATTATATTATAAATTTATTATTTATTTATTTAATTTATTCTATTATATTTTTAATTATTATTAATTTCATTAATTACTTTTATATTATTTAGAATTTTAAAATTACTTATTATAATTAGTATATAATCCTAATAATAAAATTATTAAATTATATTTGATATTTAAGAATTGATAATGAACAGGATTATATTGTAATTAAATTTAGTATAATATAAGATCCAAATTTTCGCTCAGGATATGACAACACTGGTGTTTTATTAAAGTTTTCTTTAAAACTTGAAGGCTGTTTGGCAGAGGTTCTGTTCACTTAAGTTATAAAATTTTAATCTCTCTATATAACAGTACATATATTATATTGATATATTTGATGTATGGTGTATCATGGTCTGAAGCTAAAAATTACAAAATGTTGAGTTGAAGCAGAAAATGGTGATGTATAGATTACAAAATCGATACTTATTTTCATTTATTAGTTGATGTTGTTGTTTCTGTATAAAAAGAGGACAGTTAACCTATGGTATTTATTCTTTCAATGATGTTTGGTGGATTTTTTTTTATTATACATTTGTTTTGGTATGGTTTTATGTTCTATTATGTTTTATTTTTATTATTTTTGTATATATATATTATTATAAGGAATTAACTTAACAGAAATATAATATTTTGACTATCATAATGATATATATATTTAATAAAGTTTAAAAAATATTTTTTGATTTCATTTCACGATACTTATTAGGCTTATTAGTCCCGAAGTCTGTTATAACTACTTTATGTGTTTATTGGGGGATTTATATGAGAAGCTGCGCAGCGGTGGTAAATAATGCGAACTATATATCATTTATAGCATATATATATATATAGCATATGTAGTATTCACTATATTATATTTGAGGTATTATTGTTATAAGAATTATAAATACGTTAAATATTAAAAACGTTAATATTCAAAGATCAGTTTCAATGAAACTCTTCTAGTGTCAGTAACTTGAAGTCGGGCAGTACAACCTTACAAGGTGAAAGAGATAATATTGTGTAGAGTTGCCGGCATAAAAGTGGATAGTTAATGTATTGACTGATTGAAAATCATTAATAAAACGTTGTAAAAAGTTAGAAAACATTAGAGAATCTTTTATATCGTTTTCCGATCATCATCTACTGAAGAGGAAAGTTATATATATTTCTAGTGTTGATCAAAATAAGAATAGAATGTTAACTATTTTGGGTAATGCGGGCGTTTCAATAAGTGTCTTTAGTTAGTAGAACAGTTATATTTTATATAATACTTATTTTTTGAGTATTATTATTAAATCGAGTGATTAGTGACGTGTTACGTATTAAGGATCGGGGAGTTTATGGACGATGCTGCAAGAGGGTCTCGCTTAAGTGTATTACGGTATAATGAATATCGCTGATGATTTTGGTATTTGAGAGACAGATGTAGATATGGAGGGCTATGGGAGCGTTCTTGCCGTACATATTATTCATTGGTTTAGGATAAAGCATGCCGGTAGAGCAGAAATTGATGGTCCTGCTCTATAGAGGAGGTTTACAGACGTTGCAACCTTTCTGAGCGGAAGGTAGCGAAAGGGGAGATAGCGTAAGTACTTATATAGTTCTGAAAGGAGATAGTATTGCAAATATAATGAAGTGCGATAGCTCAATGAGTTAATGTAGAGTAGTGCGGAAAGGGAGAGTGAGCGACCACAGATGACGGAGATGTAATAGTTTCAGTATGAATGCTTGTCGTTCTTAGGCGAAGATAACACAGGTGGGCAAGGCGTGCAACTTCCGAAATACGTAAGCATTTATAATTAGGCTTTTACTGGGACCTCTCAAGACAGCTTAGCTCGAGCAAAGCAATTTCATTAGCAATTTCCATATTCCTTAGACTGGGACACATTATATAAATATCGATATGCGAAGTTTTTATAGCTTGTTATCATTTTAATCTATGGGGTATTGAATTAGGAGAAAAAACTGCATAAGTAGAAGAGTAACTTCTGTTATATTTTATATTTTGAACAAAAAGCGGAATAGAGCTGATTAATGAGCAATACCTATAGTGTAAAAAGCGTAGCATAATGTCTGGTACCTTTCAGAATAATATAAAGTGTATGCGGCGTATTTACAGGCAACAATCACCTACACAACTGCAACGTCAGATAATTCTGTTTAAATTAAGGTGTGTTCCGATTGCTCTTCGAACAATTATTCGACTGTCGCAGAGTGAAGAATTCATGCACCAGTAGCTTTAAAGAGCTATTGTAGTATAAGAAGAGGAAGATATATTTAAGATGCCGTATCTTGCATTAGACTGTCCACTAAATAATAATTGCGGCTACATGAGACCTCTTAGTGAGGATTACTTTTGCTAAGTTAATATAAAAATTACCCATGCTATGTGCTTGGTAACAGATAACACCTACGCAACTTTGAAATGTGTGAATGAATTAATTGATAGCTTTGAATAAAAGTGGTTAACACTTGCAGAATGTTAACATTGACAACAGATGATCATAATTGAGTTTTTTATCTCCTAAATGGATTAAAAATAAGTATTAATTAAAGAGCAGTTATGAAAATATTCTATTATATATTCTATTATATCTTAAAGGAGACAAAGAGAGATAGAATCCTGGAAAGAGATATATACTGTTAATCAGGGAGTTGCTTAATCCATGTTAAATTCACATCCCTTCATAAATATCTACACCAACACAATCGACGTACGGAAATAAAAGTATTAATAATTAAATATAATTTAGATCCGAGAGGGTACAGTGGTTATAAGAATAGTAAATAATAATTAGAATGCAGCTACGACGTCGAGGGTAATGGGAAAATTGAAGATTAGGTTATAGTGTGAGGAAAGCGGTGACAGAATCAGAGGTAGCGTCGCAAGAAGGCGTAGAGCCGGGTGTGGTGATCGCGTTGCTTCAAGGTCAAAGGGGGGCACTCGCAGAGGATTGATAGATGCGCCTCTATATTTTTAACCACAGATTGGATTTTATGAGGACAGAAGTAAGTTCGTTTGCAGACAGAAAGAGGGGATAGAAATATGATGGAAGTATCGAGAGTCTCTGATAGGGAGATTAAACGGGTCTGAATGGTTTTTAGAGGATGAAGAGCCGATATCTTCTGAATGGAAAATTAGAGAAGGTGGAAATGACAGATTGTCCACATATATCCTGTGATTATGGGAATGGTGAATGCTACCTAATAAAAAAACCTTTATCTCGTCGGAATACCTCATCTGGTGTATATGTATGTTTTGTTCGTATGTAAAGAAGAGATTCGTGCTCGAGAGGCTTGGTTATGTGGGAAGATACAATATGTGAAAAATACAATATTGCTGGACGGTACGGTGATAGAAGCTTCTCTCCACGATAATGGAGATGATTAGAATTATCTTATCTACTTGTGGGTAGCGAAACCGATTGGCAGTGCTGCCACGTTTTCCCCGGAGTTGTTATACTTCGATAGTCATAGGGAATGTCATCTAACCAGCGCATTACACCGAAACAACACCTGGGGGAGTCCGGCAAAGAAACCTGCAATGCAGCGGACGTCGACAGCAGTAAATGTAGTCGATGGGATTTGGAGAAGTGAGGAGGATCGGTATGGCATAGCAAACACGGACATAAGAATATTTTGCTGGTAAACAGAATCGCATGAGACTGATTGCATTGGGATAAACGAATATACCACACAGATATGAATATTAATTGGGAAAAATTTCCATTGACAAAATATAAAATATCATATTTTGGAATGGCGAGTTGGAGGTGGAGGAGAAGAAATATACAGTTGTATTCAAGGAAACCATAGTGACATGAAAATGTGTATGGGAATCGATTGATATCATGGTAACTTAAGAGGTGTCGAAGCATCTCGCGGAGTCATCTGGGAGCATCAATAAATGTAGGTCACAGGCGTCCATGGGTGTCCATATTCTAAATCCACTAAGGGTGATAGAACGTTACAAGAAAGAAGAAGTTGAAAGGTCATCTTTTACTAAAAAACTACTAATAGATGTTTTTAGATAGAAGGTATAGTTACAGTACGAGGGTTGTTTTCAGGGACATAGTTGAAGAGAGTAAGATGCTCATGGTCTAGATGAAGTCGAAGTCGTTTAAGGCGAGGATGAGGGAAAGACTCCTATGAGATCAGGTGACTGTGCCGACGACGCAAAAGAACAAGTTCTAAGTTAAGAAGAGCTAAGTGCTGTGGGATTGACAGGAAGAGAGTAATCATCGTAGTGAGATTCTGTCAGAATCTGTGTGATCCGGGGAGAAAAACTTTAGGAGGTAAATCAAAAGTAGATGTTAGTCTGAAGAATAGTTGTGGAAGGTACTAGAAAAAGGATGAAAGGATTATTACTGTTACCAATGAGTATTTCAATTTTAAGAATATATCCAGTGAAAAAAAAGAAGGCAAGAGGGTTTTATCTTTTGTTTGGATATAAAGTAGAGTTATACCGGGGGGAGCGTCAGAGTTTATATCATGAACGGAAAGAGATGTCTACAGGAGGAAGTTTAATGAAGGAGTGTAAGTATACAAGGAGCTTGTGAGGTAATCTCCATTCAGCGAACGCAGGGAAGAATGATAAGGGTTTTCTCAAGGAGTTCATCCTTGTCTGGGATCATGGTTGAGAATCTTACTTGCGTATAGGGTTCAAGATGAGATAGAGGGAGAACAAGTTATTGAACTGTCTAAGAGTGGTGATAAATATTGTGCCAGTTTGGTAAGACGGTGAGGAGATAAGACCACCGACGACTCGAGGAGAAATGGTACCTGGGTTTGATGTAGCAGAAGTGGCACATGGGTAGGTTTGACTGGTTTGTCAAGAGAAGACCTCGACGTAATGGGAAATGTTGTGGATAATAAATGGAAGATGATGTGGAGAGGATGATAGAACTCTTCAGAATGATTAGAGAGGATTTCAGGAAAGGAGAAAAGAAGTATAACAATGATTGAAGTGTGGAAGTGTGATGAGCGTTCGAGATGAACAGGGCTAAAACCGGTTTTTCAACCGGATGGATTTACTTACCTCTCAAGCTGGCGTTTCGGCTATGTTTGAATGCGGGCGAGCTTGTGAAGGTATGGCAGGATCTGGTGGTTCATACGATGTGATTTACAATTGGTCATTGTCTCCACCAGCACTAGCGCGCACACACTCCGATAGATTGAGACTCGTACTAAAAGATCCAGGAGGAGGGATCACAATCAGATCCTGACGAAGATGCGAGTTTGCCTTATGCGAGTGTTGAGTTTAGGGATTCATTGGCAATGCGACTACGATTTTGCTGAAGACATGTGATTAATGATCAGAAAGACACGAGTCAGACTATAATGAATAATGAGTAAGAGTACTTTCTTAAGGGCTACTTGTTATAACCAAGGATTTTTTGTGAAGATATGCGTTGCCGCGCCTAATGGACGAGAGGTTGTATAGTTGACAGATTGAATGCATGAAAGGAGAGGGTGAGTAACAGGAGATAGTATAGGTAGGGAGAGTTTACCCGACCATAGATCAGGCGCGTATTGAAATAGATATTTACGTGACGAAGCTTATTAGCTCGAAACGATTTAAAAGATTGCTGAGTTGGGAGAAACATCACGCTATACAGGGTATGACGGATCCGGTATAAAAATCACTGGATATGATCTTATCAGAAGATTCGGGGAGTCCTGACATCTAACCCGGCCATACGGAAAGGTAGAGTAATAGTGGTCTGAAACCAGGCCAGGTATTCTACTTTGGATGTAGAGGACGGTTCGATTAGCGAATTGACTGATGGGTATCGGCTAATACAGAAAATATTGTAAAGAGACATAATTCTTATGGAAAGGAATTTATCTTTACTCATGGTATAGACGCTGACGCGTTAATGAGGATCAAGAAGGGGTAATGCAATAACAGGATACGAAGAGGTGGTACTTTATACCTCCAAGTTCCGGTTTAATTCTGAACCAAACATTAGTTTTGGAAAAAAGATACGTCATTGCTGATATTGCAGCAGATGGTATGCCGATCGATATTTGGTTTCAATAGATAGTCTTACTGAAGAAGGATGCTCGTGTGTAATATGAACCAATTGTTTTTAACATATGTTACATAAGCAAAATGTATCCACTTTGGTTCATAATCGGGTGGGCAAGGTGTAGCAGTGGTACATGAAATACTAACATTACTTTCTTTATGTTTTTTATGAAACACCAGGTGATTGCCATTGCAATTTTACTTTTCTGTTATATATATATAGATTATAATATCTATATTATAACTATTAATAATTGTATATTTTAGGTATTATATATACACTTAGGTATATATATTATATAGATTATAGCTATAGCCGTAATATTAATATGAGTATTTGATGTATGGTCCGGACGGTTAGTCAAATTTAGTAATTGTTGTATCTAATTAAAATAATGAACAAACAGATGAACTACTTTTTTATTGAAACTTTAGTGTTTTGAATTCAAGTGACGCAATTGGGCCAATTCAGTTCTTTATAATGGTTATTATTATTTCATTATTGATATTAGTATTAATTATTTTATTATTTTATTATTTTATTTATTATTGATTTTATTATATATACTATTAATTAATTATTAATTATTCTATTAATAATTTTATTTATTTATTATTGTATTATTATTAATATTTTTAAAGATTTGAAGCTGTTTTATTACTATAATATATTAAAATCTGTGATTTATATATGTATATCTATATATATTCTATAATCAAATACACGTCATGGAATAATTTTTTGATCACTCTTCTTGTTATTCAACTTTTTGTTTTAGCTTTTCAAATTTATTGAATTATTATAATTTAGTAATGAAAACAAACTTGAATTTAAAGATTATTTTCTTCTTGTTACAGCCTATGGTAAATATTAAGTAAAGAGCAGATGAAATCATCAATTATATGAATGTGAATATTTATTTGTGTTTATTAGGTTGTGATTATTGGATATCGAAAGTGAAGTAATTCTAAATTCTGGTAAGATACCATATTAATAAGTATAAAATGTAAGAATATTTTGTATTTTTTGCTTTTTTTTGAGTATAATCCAAGTTGTAATTAAATTCACGTGCAAAGAGTAGTATTGTTCGATCAATTTTCTTGTTAGTGTGTTATTAATTTTTATATTCCAGGAGTGTTTGTTATATATATATAATGAAATTGAAAACGTAATAATAAAAATGTGTTTTAAATTAAGTCTTGTTGAAGAATTTTATATGTAAAAAGAATCAATTTTATATATTATTAAAGTTAAAGTATTTATAAGTATATGTGTTTTATTAAAAGTTAAATTATGTGTTTATTGTAATATTCATGCATTGACTTTTATAAAGCGTGTTGTAGATGAGTATTTCAAAAGTGATTTGGTGTATAATTAGCAACCTTTCATGTCGAGATAGGCACCTATAGTACTATGTGTTTATGAAATTTATGGTATGATATTATATTTGTATAATATTATTATTTTATAAGTTAAAATATTTATTAATTATTATTAATAATATGGGTTAATGTAATTAGAATGAATTTTGTTAAGATTTTATTTAATTATAATAGGATTATTTGGTTTTGGGTAAGTTTTATATGTAGTACTGGTTAAGATTTGTGTGAACTTAGAAATCTGACGTCTTTTGTTATGTCATTTCAATTTAATTTTAAGTAACGATTTATATTTCATTATCAATTATTCGTCTTATATTTTTGTTATAGTATTTATATTATTTATATATAAATTTTATTTGGAACTAAATATTTATTATATTTTTAAATATATTGTATGGCATGTTATTTATTATTAATTATATGATAAATAAATTTGCAGCAGCACTGCTATACAAATTTAAAGTTTGTCTTCCTTGATATGTAGTAACTCGCTGATCAGAAGCAATTCTTTATCATTATGTTGTCTCAGTATTTCAAAGTTATCCATTTGTATATTGGTTTTACATTTAACCGAATGATTTCTAATAGATGAAAATTCGTTGGTGGCTAATGTATTGCCGGTTCTGTAGGTCACTCCTTGTTCTGTGATTTGAGTAAGCCGATACCTTTGTCATTTTTTGTGTTATTAAATGTGTTTTTTAAAACCCTTGTTAACAGGATAGTGGTTTTTCTGAGATGTATAAGAAGATAATAATTAATTTTCCATTTTCTTATATATATGATTATCCTTATTATTAGCAAATTATTTTAGGTCTTAAAGACTGAGTTCATGATCAAAGTATTGATCAAAAGACAAGTAAAATTCTTTGACAACGAATGATATTGACTGATCAGGTTTTCACATGCTTATTCGGGCACATTTCTATTTCGTATTTATATCCATACCGTAATTTATTCTAAACTATCTTTTTCATTTTAGTGTTAATAATTTTTAAAATATATGAAAAATAAATCGAATTTTTTAATCTCTGTACTATTTCAATTTAGGTGGTTTAATATTGAGCTATCATTTTCTCTGAAGACATATATTAATATTAATTTGTTTGTAGGCTTTCATATTAGTAAGTGAGAATCGTTCTTTTGGTGTACTAATTTTATCATTTACTTTAGTGAATTAATTTTTATATTCTTGGATCGTAAAGTAATGGAAGTTTTTGTATGGGAATCATCGATGTTGGTTCAAAAAAGTAAGACTTTTCTCAATTATTCATAAATATTTATTTATTATATTTTTATTATTATATATATATATTATTATTAATATTTTATATATATATATATAAATATTTATATGTATTTATTTATTTATACAGTTATATATTATATATAATTATATATAATATTTTATTAATATAATCATATATATATATTAAAAATAAATTGTATATTTAATTGTATAGATAATATATATTAATGTATATATTATATAATTATATATAATATTAGAGGGTGTGATTGAACCGTGGGTAAAAGGCTAGGAATTATATTATAAAGTGCGTTTCACTTGAATAATACATCATAATTAGGATAATACATTCACTCCAAATATATGATTTCTTTTCTTCTTTGCTTTGAAGTAATTATTTTGGGGATATTTTAATGTTCAAAACTGGGAAATTTTTCATTAACATTCATATAATATTATTTTTATTTATTATTGTATTTTATTTTTTCTTTATATAATTAATATTATTTATATTATTTATATTTTATATTATATTTTGATAGGAACGTAATTATATTATCAATAATATTATAATATTATATATTATATAATAAGTTTAGTTTGTATTTCAATTATAAATGATTCGTTAAGTTGTTCCATTGAATGATTTCATAGTCGTTGGTGAGTTATTTTTAATATAAAGTTTGTATAGATATTTATTAGTACCGGTAGCGGTAGCTATATCATTAAGAGTATAATAAGATATGTTACAAATTGTTTGAGATTCTAAGAAAGTATAGTTGTTGGTTTCGAGTGGGCTGAAAGGATATTGATGTATCAGTTAGAGTTAGGTTTTGACCAAATTATTTATTTTCTTTTCATCAATCATTAAGAATATAATAATAAATAATAATATATAATAATTAATAATAATATATAATTTAATAATGTTACAATAATATATATAATAATATAATTAATAAATAATGATAATATATATAATAATATATAATAATCATATATGGCATTTAATTATCTTCAGTTGTCCAATCTATAATTCATAGAGTGGTAAGAAGATGGAGTTTATACCTTAACATATGTATGGAAGAATTTATTTTAAGAGATGGTTTGAATTTAGCTGAAAAATTTTATGATCAAATCAGTTTTATTACCTGTATATTTATATATAATCAAATATATATATTATATATTTATATATACATATATATAAATATATATCTAATATTATATTATTAATTATGTATCTATATATATAGTAATTAATATATACAATATATATATTAATATATATATTATTATATATATTATTTTAGGTTATATATGTCTATATTTTGTAGTAGTAGTATTATATATTTTATTAGTTTAAATAATTTTTATAGTTATGTATATATTATTATATTATATATATATAATAAATACTTTAAATTAAATATAATATATATTAATATATATTATATTTATATACATTAATATATATATTATAATATATATATATATAATTTTAATATTATAAATATATATATATATCTATACTTATATATATTAATTTATATTTACGTTTATTTAATTGAGGGATTAGTTTAAATATTTGGTACGTATAGTAGGGAGGGGTATATCTTTATGGCTTATATTAGTGTATATGTAGGTAATTTTAATGTAGTACTATATTAGGCGGTCGTTATACTAAATCTTTTTATATATTAAAGCCTATTTATACTATCTTGATTTCAGATATAGATATGGTATAGATTGTCAAGTGTCTGTAGGTCGATATATATATTTATATATTTTCTAGTATATATTACAGGTAGTAGTTCGATTTTAATAATTAGTAAGAGTATTTTGCAATTTATTTCTTGTATGGAGAGGTTTATGGTTGTGGTATATGGAGAAGATAGATAGGTGAAGTTTTATGCTAGGGGTGGGGGTTTATTAGGTGGCTATTATAATGTTTTTCTAGTCATACGATCGTTCTTAATTTTGTGCCCATGGCCTGGGTTGCAATAAGTTAATCCGCATATTTTATTGAAGTTTAAGAAGGTAAGATAGAGGTGACTGATCCTTTTAAAACACTAGCTATAGTTGCTGTAATGTTCTCTATTAAGTGAAGGTTTCAGCATTGCAGAGAGTTAAGAACTAGAATAGGGGGTGCAAAATGGGATAAGGATTCTAGCCATATGAATTATCATATGCAAGAATCACGAGTTCTTCATTGGAATTAGGAACAAGAAACATATTAGTAGAACTTAATACTTTTTTGTACACAGAATGATACCAAGAGTATTAAGAGTTGATCAGTGTGATATGAAAAAGTAGAGTGGATGTGCTTTTTCTAATGGTATGCAGCACCAATGCCTAGGTTTGACTTGATTTGAGATGGTTGAAATTTTCTGAGTTTCGTCGATATCAACTTGTATTTTCTTTAGGAGGATGTTTTGCCATAGAATTAAAATCAGCATGAAACATTAATTGAGGATTTATTGTAATATGTTTGATTATATTTTAGTTATTTGTAATATTATTTGACGCTATTAGTATTGATTTTTATTATTTATTTTGATTATTTGATTTTGGTTTTTGAATTAATTGATTTTATAGGTAATTTTTATTCTAGTTTTATTATTTTACTTATTAGGAGTCGTGTAGTATTTGATAGTAGTAGAATTTAGTAGGTAGTATGTGGCGTGATGCTTGTAGAATAGTAGTGAATTAGTAGGAAGTTAGTTGTCAGATGGGTATAGTATTGTGGGTTTAATTTAGAGAGACTCTATATAAAGTATATTTTCGGCAGGATAAGACTGGTGCGCCTATTCTTAATTTATACGTAATCTGTCGTGGTGCCTCGTGAGGATACGGGCAAATTAGTAAATCTAGGTATTTTCTAAGATACTTATAATGTGGGTGTAGCAAGATTGGATGTAGCTTTATGATGGCTTGATATGTGTGGTTGGTCCTGTATCATCTTACGATATTTATTCATGAAGGGAGTGAATAATTCGTATGTTCGAGGATAGATAAAGTCTAAGAGTGGATAAAGACTGATTCGTTGTAGATGAGTTGTGGTAATGAGGTAGCTGCTAGAATTTACGGAATGCTAATCTCATTGATATACCTGTGCAAAAAATAGTCATTTGCTCGTACGGTTATTTATTTGAGTTGGGAGTCTGGGGCTCATCGCGCGTTATTTGTATATAGAGTTGAAAAGGAGGAGATAGTGTCTGAGTTTTTATTTTTACCCGTTTTGTATTTATTGCTGGATTTGTGTTGGCCGTCCAGATATACGTTAGATAGTTTTTGGTTGTTGGAAGGGAAGATTAGAGTTTTGTTAATAAGAAATGGGAACCCTCAGAATTGGTAAAGATTTTTGTGTTAAGATATTGTTAAATGAAGGGTCTTCTTGCCAATCTCCTACCTAAAACGCCGAGATAACTATTGCATCTCATTAATAATTCGTTTGTGATGATGCTTTGTTCCTAACTTAAATGATGATTCAAATCTCGCATATATAGTTTCAATAGCATATGCTTTTGAATTAATTTCTCATGAAAAATTCCTTAAGAAAGCTCGCTTGTGTAGTAAAGGTGAACGCCGTAGTAGAGCTGTTCATTCTCGTTTTGCACTAATACTTATACCTTGCGAAGAATTGATTTTAATAAACTATACCAAATTTCTAACCATTATAAATGCTCATTATAGTTTAGGACCAAAAACCGATGATATCATGGAAATTGTGTATTATATGATTTTATCGGTTCCCAATTAACGTGAATATAAGATCTCATCTTGTACTTTAACGATATAGGAAATGAGCCGGCTAAGTGTGGTAGGATGAATATAATCTCGGGGATCTCGATTTCATCGTAGAATCGTGGAGGGATTAGGGGGGTCGAGTTAGAGCATTATATATTGCACTTAATATATATTATATAATAATTATATTATTTATTATTATATATTATTTAATAATATTAATATATATATATATATATAATTTATATATATCTAATTTTATATAACATATTATATAATATAATAATATTCATATTATTTATATTTACTCATATATTTATATCTAAATATATGTCATTATATATTATTATATCATATTTATATTATATTTTATTTATATATTATATTATATAATATATATATATATTATTTATATATATATCTATATATTAATATTATATTATATAATATATATTGTATTACTATATAATTAATTATATATCTATATTATATATTAATATATTATAATAATATATATATATTATTTTTCATTACTATCCGTTATATATTAAATTTGTATTTTTGCTCAATATTGTTATATATATTTTTTCTATTTTTTATCTTATAATTAATATAATATTTAATTATATTTATATCTTAATTAATATAATTAATTATATATATATTTTTATTATAATATTATATTACTATATAAATTAATATTTATTTTTATAATATATAATATTAATATCTAGATAATCGTGATGACTGAGAATTTATATTAATTAGTTTTATTTTGACTTTAGTATGGACTAGATTTGCTTATGTATCTCCAAATGAATGTTTTACTTTAGGTTAGGGTATATTTATTAGTTATTATACTTTTCATTTATTATCTTATAATTATGGGTTTGTATGGGTACTTTTACTTAAGAGGTAAGCTTCTCAATATCTGAGCTTATTCTTAGATTATTATATTACTTATATTTGTTGATGGGTAGACAGATCTATAATTAAAGATACAAAGAAAGGTTTTCCATTGTATGTAGAGTATATTAATTCTTTATTTTTTTTTTGTAGTTTGTGTTTTTGATTTTAGGGTGTTATTTAGGATGTACAACTCTACGTTGAACAGAGGAGGAGGATTTATGGAATATTTAATTTAAGAGTGGGTATTTGGTTATCTGAATCATATTTCCTTTAAGAAGTATGTCGATGAAGGATCTGGCGTATATGCTTGAGATCCTTCAATGCATATATTAAAATAAAAGGAGCATGAATGATTCTAGCAAGGTAACAGGAAATTATGTTCTTTAGAATTTAAAGTAAACAGCAAATGCATTAAATAGTAATTAATAATTAAGAATGCTGCTTCTGAATTACTAGACTGTCCTAAGCAATACTTAATAGAATTAATAATATTAATTGCTATAATAGCTCGTAATTTGTAGTACATCTAGCATTATCAGTCGCCTATAATTAATAATAAATTACTTAAGAATATATCTTATAAGAGCGCATAGGTAATATCTAATATGAACTGTGGTCCTAAGTAAAATACATATATTATAAATAAATATTATATTATAATATATTTATGTATTAAAGAATATAATAATCTAAAGAAACTATGCATGACGCCTCTAGACATGTTCCCTAGTTACCCTATCATATAGATAAAATTCTTAAGAACGCATAGTCTTTTTAGATAGTATATGTCCTATAGTCAACCAAATAAAATATTATATAATTTAAAGAGTCCGCCTTTGTAGCTCTATTCTATATGTCATCTTGGGAAAAGGCTTACTTAACAGGAGTTGACATTATAGTTATTTCAGAGACTTAATAATCAAGGCTTACTTCAAGTAAGAATGTGTGTGATTTCCTCTTTCTTTAATTCATTAATACTGATTAGGTAATCTTATTGTCATTCTTACCTTCAATCTAATCATATCTATATTACATCGATCAATACATCTTATCCATTATTTCTTATAATATCTTTTCCTAATGGTTTTGAATTCCCTGCTTTATGACAGTTTTTTCTTCCTAGCCATCCTCTCTCCTCTCTCAACTTCAAACTTATAAGTTAAGAAGCCGCATGGCTAGAAGTGCCAGTCAATGCATTTTAATCATATAATAAGAATAATATTAGAAGACGCGGCATTAGAGCTTCACGCCTATTCTTATCCTCAAAGTCCAAAATCTACCTCCTCGGCTCTTACGTTGCGCCCTTAGCTATTCTTCAGTTCTTTCCTTTCTTTATCTTTATCAATGGTTTATACAATTTCTTTAGACAATTTTTAGAAACTGTGGAGCATTCTATTTTAACAGTATTTATCAAATCCAATATATCTTTTTCAATCTCATCGATTGCATTCCTTGGATAATCTTTATTTTTCTAACCTCCAGGTCCTAGTTCTGGCTTAAAATCTATCTCTCTTGCGATTCTACTAGTGAAATAGCAACTCCATGCGTTAAGCTAATAATCGTTCTAATATTTTATCATGATTTTTTTTCCTACTGTGAGTTTCTTGCTACAAAACTAAATACTCGGTTGCGTGCAAAATACTGACATAGTTTTCTGTAAGAAAATATTTTAGAAAATATTTTCATCATTACTTTTTCCTTATCTTTTTTAGAGATTTTTATTGTATTACTTTTTTTTCGAATTTACTTGTATGGAGGAAGTACTTTACCCTACGATTTTAATATTCAATACTATCAAGATTATAATTATTTTATATTTATATTGAAAATATTTATATATTTATGACAGTATGTCTATAGATTGGATATAATCGTATATGTCGTAAATCGAAATATAAATAGATATAAATGAATATAGATACAAAAAGTCATAGTAGTAGTGTTATTTTTTGTTATGTTTTAGTTAGATGTAGTAATTCGTAGTAATGATGAAGTATAGTTGGATAATGTGTGTGATTTTGTGTATTTTTGGAGTTACTCCCTGGTTGAATAGAGCTCATTTTTTGGTTTATTGGGCTGGAAGAGATGTCTTCAAATAAGTATATGTTGTTCATATTGATTTCTAGTATAATTGCTAAACTTAGATATTCATATCAATAAATTCCACTATGTGTGGATATTTTTATGCAACTTATTAATAATAAAGTGTTATATACTTTATTACAAAAAAATATTTATATATTATAATATATTTATATGATTATATTTTTCAAAAATTTTTATATCATTATATATTTAACTAATTCTATATCAAAATTCTATATCAATTCAATTTAAGTTTTCAATGGAATTTAAAATTTTTATTGGTATGAGAAAATGATATAGAATTTAGCAGTAATAATATATATTTATATCATAATATATATATTGTTTTATACAGTATAATAATATAAATATATATTCATTAATAATAATAATATAATTATATTTTATATATATATATATATTCTGATTAAATTTAATATTTTATATTTTTTATTTAATATAAATTCTAATTAACTTAATTAATAATATAAATTATTAATATAATCTAATTCATATAGATAAATATCATAATAATAATAATAATAATTAAATAATATATAATGATATAATAAAAAAACTTTTCAATATGAAAATTAAAAAGACTCAAATTAAACTATTAATAACTTTAAAATTATTTGATAATGAAATTAAAATTACATATTATATAAATAACTACAAAATATAATATATAAAAAAAATAATAATAATATATTAAATATTAATAAATAACTATAATATTATAACATATCATGAATAATAATATTAATTAAATAATCTTATTTCCTATATGATTTGGTATTTCTCTTTCTATTAATATTGATATATCTGATTTATTATATATATTTTATAAATTATTTATAAAGATCTATATTAAATAACAAACGAAAGGATTCAGTATTGTTTATAAATTAATTTATGATATTATATGCTTCAGTTTTTGTCTGGCATTAAACTAAATCATAAGTTAATTGCCATCCCTATGCAACCCCACCCCGCGCCTTACCCAAAAACCCACCAAAAAAAAATTTCGATTCAAATCAAAATTCATAATAATAATAATAATAATAATAATAATCATATAAATAATAATAATCTAATATAAATAATAATAATCATAATTATAATAATATATTAATAATATAATATATCGTATAAGTAAAACAAAACTCCCATTATAAAATAATAAATACATAATAAAATAATATAATCATATATATTATTATTATTAATAGTAATTAATAATAATATATATTATAATAATAATAATAATTAATATTAATAATATAATAATTAATAATAATAGGGTAATAAAAATAATATAAAATATAATAATATTATTATATAATAATTTAATTATAATAATAATATTAATGTATAATATAGTAATTAATAAATAATAATAATAATAATTATAATATATAATAATTATAATAATAATAAATAATAATATAATAATATATAATTCATAATAATATATAATAATTATAATAATATAATAATAATAATAATATAATAATAATAATTAAAATTAATAATTAATATAATAATAATATTGAATAATTATATAATAATGATATATAATAAAAATAATAAAATATATAATAATGTGATATAATAATAATAATAATAATAATAATGATAATATAATCAATTATAATATAATAATAATATATAATAATAATAATAATAAAATAATTATGAATTATATAAAACATAAAACTTTATATAATAATATAATAAATATTATAATAATATAATAATAATAATATAAATAATAATAATAATATAATAATAATAATAAATTATTAATAATAATAATAATACTAATAATATAATAATCATAATTAAATAATAATATAATAATATAATAATAATAATTAATAAAATAATAATATAATAATAAAATAAATAAAAAAATATAATAATAATAATAATAATAATAATTAATAAATAATAATAAAATAATAATAATAATAATATATAATAAATAATAATATAATAAATAATAATAATAAAAAATAATGATATAATAATATAATATTAATATATAAATAAAAAATAATAAAATAATAACAATATATAATAATAATAATAATATGAATAATAATCAATACATAATATAATAATAATAATATAATTATAATAATATAATAATAAATAATATAATAATTACTAATAATAATAATAATATAATACTATATTAATAACAATAATACTAATAATAATAATAATAATATAAGGTAATATATAAATAATATACTAAATTATAATTAAATAAATATAATAATAATAATAATATAATAATATAATAAGTAATAATAATATA
>JABUQX010070678.1:10000-50532 GCA_015478945.1 Trachelipus rathkii | reverse complement strand
CGTAGTCATTTATGGATATCGTTTTAATGTTTAACAAAAATTAAAGTGAAAAAATTTAGCATTCTACTAGGTATCACTTAATTAATAATTGACTCCAGAATTAGCAGTCATTGTATTGATGATATCTTCCTTTAGTTCTCAAAATAGTACCTCCTTGTTTATCATCAACTAGTCGAGTTAGGAATATCGTATTTAAGTTTATAACAAAGAAATCTTAAGTTGAAAAATATAGCATTACTAAACACTTTCATGTAATAATTTTGGCACTCCTAGGTAATTTAGGCAGGTTTTTAGGTATCTCCTTTGAGTAACTCTAAAATACTTACATTCTGAATATGTAGCAATAAAGCGTCAGCGAAGCCATGAACTGTTGACGAATTCTTAAACAAAGAATCTAAAAGTAAAAATGCGGTGGTGTTGCTAAATCACTTTCAATTAAGAATGCACCTATCGAAATAGCATCTCTTTGGGGTATCTCTCTTGAAGTAACTCTAAATACTTTACATTGTTGTTAGCACTAAAGCGTATCGACTAGATATCTTTAAGTTGTATTTACAAAGAAATCTAAAGTTGAAAAAATTAGCGTTCATCCTAATCACTTTCATGTAATAATTTGACTCTAGATAATTTAGCATGTGTTTGATGTTCTTCTCTTGAACGAACTCTAAATCCTTATATTCTGTGTAGCAATAATCGTAGTCGAGCTTAGTATATCTGTTGAAGTGTTATAACAAAGAATCAAGGTTGAAAAACATTAGCATCATACTAAATGCCTTTCACTGCTAATTAATTGACCTCTATTAATTTAGGCATTGTTGAGTATCTACTTGAAGAACTCTAATAATCTTCATTCTGTAGACCCCGTTAAGCGTAGTCAGCTTATCTATATCTTTAAGTGTCTATACAAAAAATCGAACAGTTGGAAAAAATTACCATTCAGTCTAAATCACTTTCTGTAATAATTTGACTCCTAGTTAATTTAGCAGGGTTTGATGTTAATCTTTGAAGATTACTCTAATAATTACACTCGGCGTACAATAAAGCGTAGTGAATTAGTATCATCGTTATTAAGATCTCTCTATACAAGAAAATCTAAAGTTGATATAACTTACATTCTTACAATCACTTCATGAATAATTTGGTATCTAGTAAATTAGACGTTTATGGTATTCTTTGTAGAACTCTAAATAACTTACATTCTGTTGTGCAATAAAGCGTAGTCGAGCTGGTATATCGTTTTAAGTGCTTTAACAAAGAAATCTAAATTGAAAAAATAACATTCATACTAATCACTTTCATTAAAATTTGGATCTCCTATAATTTATTCATGTTGAGTATCTTTTTTGCAAAACTCAAAATACTTACATTCTGGTATGGCAATAAAGCGTACACTAGTAATCGTTTTAAGTTTATAACAAAAAAATCTAAAGTTGAAAAAATTAGCATCATACTAAATCACTTTCATGTAATAATTTGACTCCTGTATTTAGGCATGTTAAAGTCTTCTTTGTAAGAACTCTAAATACTACATTTCTGGTTGTACAAATAAAGCGTAGTTCGAGCTTAGGTATATCGTTTAAGTGTTATAACAAGAAATCTAAAGTTGAAAAAAATTAGCATTTTCAATACTTAATTCCCTTCATTAATTAATTGGGATCCTAGTAATTAGGGCAGGGCTTTGAGATTTCTTTGTAAACTCTAAACTACACATTCTTGCTCGTAGCAAGAAACTAAGTCGAATTAGTATACGTTATACAGTGTATAACAAGAGAAATCTAAAGTTGAAAAATTCAGCATTCATAATAAATCCGTTCATGTAATAATTATGCCTAAGAATTAGGCAGGTGTCTGTAATGGTATCTTCTTTGAATAACTCTAAATAACTTACATTCTGGTGTAGTAAAGCGTAGCAGCTTAAATGTATTATCGTTTTAAGTGTTTAAACAAAGAATCTAAAGTTGAAAAATTAGCATTCCATACTAAATCACTTTCAGTAATAATTTGATCCTAGGATAATTTTAGGCAGGTGATATCTAACTTGAGAGATACTCTTAAATACTTTCATTCTGGTGTGTTGTATCAATAAAGCGTAGTCGAGCTTATGGTATATCGTTTTAAGTTGTTATACAAAAAATCATGAAGTTGACAAAATTACCATTCATATCTAATACTTCATTAATAATTACTCTAGGATTTACAGTTGTTTGAGGTATCATCTTTGACAACTCTAAGAATACTTACATTCTGTGTTCTAGCAATAAAGCCGTAGTCGAGCTATAGTATATCGTTTTAATGTGTTATAACAAAGAAACTAAAGTTGAAAAAATTAGCAATTCATATTTTAAATCACTTCATGTAATAATTGACTCCTAGTTAATTTAGCAGTGTTTAGGTATCTCTTTGAAGCAACTCATTTTTTTTTTATAATACTTACATCTGATGCTGCAATAAGCGTAGTCTCAGCCTTTAGTATACTTTTTACAGTGTTAACAAAGAAATCTTAAGTGAAAAAATTACAATTCATACTAATCACTTTCATGTATAATAGACTCTAGTAAATATAGCAGTGTTTGAGGTATCTCTTGAAGAAACTTCTAAAATACTTATCATCGGTATGTAGCAATAAGCTAGTCGAGCTATGGTTATATCGTTTTTAAGTTTATAAACAAAGACATCTTTAAAGTAAAAATATTTAGCAATTCATACTAAATCACTTTCATGTAATAATTGTGACTCCTAGGTAATTTAGTGGCAGTATGTTAGTTATCTTCTTTTTAAGAACTCTAAAATACTTACATTCTGGTTAATGTGCAATAACTAGCGAGTTATATATCATCCTTTTAATGTGTCATATAACAAAGAATAATCTAAAGTTTGACAAAATTAGCCATTCATACTCAATACACTTCATTTAATAATTTGGACTCCTAGGTAATTCTAGAGGTTTGACGCTATCTCTTTAAGAACTCTATAACATATTACATTCTGTTTAGCATAACAGCGTAGTCGAGCTTAGCTATGATCCTGTAAGTGTCTTACAATAGAAATCTAAAGTCTGAAAAATTAGCATCATAAATAAATCGCTTTCCATTAATAATTTGACATCCTATGTAATTATAGGATGGGGTGTTGATGTATCTTCTTGAACGAACTCTAAAATACTTAGCTTTGGATTTACAATAAAAACTAGTCGAAGCTTATATATCGTTATGTCTTTTATAACAAAGAAATCTAAAGTAAAAAATTAGCATTCATAACTAAATCACTTTCATGCATAATAATTGACCCTATGGTAATTTAGCAGTGTTGATGTTATCTTCTTGGAGAACCATAAAATACTTAACATTCTGGTTTAGCAATAATAGTCAGCTTAGTATTATCTTTAATTCTATAACAAAGAAAATCTAAGTTGAAAGTTGCATCATACTAAATCACTTTCATGTAATAATTTGACTCCTAGGTATCTGAAAATTTGAGAATAATTTTAAAATACTATCTTTTGTACAATAAAGTTAGTCGGCTTAGGATATGTTTTATTTAACAAGAAATCAAAGGGGTGCAAACATATAGCATTCATTACTATACACTTCATTTAATAATTTGATCCTATTAATTAGTGCAGGTTTATTATCTTCTTTTTAAGATACTCTAAATTACTTAATTCTGGGTCGCATAAAGCAGTTTCGACTTAGTTATGCCTTTTAGTTTTATAACAAACAAATCAAGGTGGAACAAACATTAGCATTCATACCTAAATCACATTCATTGTAATTAATTTGGACGTCCCTAGGTAAATTTAGCGTGTTTGAGGTATCTCTTAAAACTCTAAAATCACATACTGTGTAGCAATAACGACGCATTGATTATTATATCGTTTTGAAGTGTTATACCAAAGAAATCTTAAGTAAAATAATTAGCTTCATACTATTGCAACTTTCATTTAATAATTTGACTCCTAGGTCATTTAGCAGGTGTTTGAGGTATCTCTTTATGTAGAACTCTAAAATACTACATTCTGTTAGCAATAACAGCTAGTCGAGCTTAGGTATGTTGTTTTAATTATTATAACAAAGAAATCTAAGTTGAAAATATTGCATCATACTAATCCTTCAGTAATAATTTGGTACTCCCAGGTTAATTTACACTGTTGATGTATTTTTTTGCAGAACTCTAAAATACTTACATCTGGTTACAATAAAGCCGTAATCGATTATGGTATTGTTTTTATAACTAGAAATAAAGTTGAAAAAACATTACCATCATCAAATACTTCATGTAATAATTGGAATCTCCTAGTTTAATATTAGGCAGATTGTTGAGTATCTCTTTGAAGAACTCTAGAAATACTACATTTGGCAATAAAGCTAGTCGAGCTTAGGTATATCTTTAAATGTTTTTAACAAAGAAATCTAAGTTGAAAAAGATCAATTCCATTATCTAAATTCATCTTTCATAATAATTTATGGATTCCTAGTATTTTAGTCAGTGTTTAGAGGTACTTTTTTTAAGAACTCTAAAACTACTTACATTATGGCATCATTAGCAATAAAGCTAGCAAGCTAGTTATATCATTTTAAGTTTATAACAAAGAAATTCTAAAGTTGAAAAAACATAGCATTCATACTAAATCACTTTCATTATAATTTGGACTCCTAGTAATTTAGGCAGGTTTGTATCTTTCGTTGAAGAACTCTAAATTACTTACATTCTGGTTAAGCATAAGTCGTAGTCAAGCCTCTAGCATATTCATTTTAGTGTACTATAACACACAAATCATAAGCTTGGAACATACATGTCATTACATACAATCACTTTCATTTAATAATACTCAGTAACTAGTCAGTGTTTAGTTCTTCTTGAAGAACTTCTAAATATTTACATTTGCTGTGTAGCAATAAACTGTCGAGCTTAGGAATATCGTTTAAAGTGTACAAAGAAATCTAAAGATAAAAAAAATAATAGAATTCATACTAAATCACGTTCATGTAATGAATTTTACTAGTAGTAATTTAGCATGTGTATTTAACGTTATCTTCTTGAAAAACTTCTAAAATACTTACATTACTGGTGTAGCAATTAAATCTCTTAGTC
This sequence comes from Trachelipus rathkii, assembly GCA_015478945.1. Classification (NCBI taxonomy): domain Eukaryota; kingdom Metazoa; phylum Arthropoda; class Malacostraca; order Isopoda; family Trachelipodidae; genus Trachelipus; species Trachelipus rathkii. The sequence continues at coordinate 45,441 of JABUQX010070678.1, read as the reverse complement.
TGAGGCTTATGGTCTATATCGTTTTACAGTGTAAACAACAGAAATCTAAAGGTTGAAAAATAGCATTCATACTAAATCACTTCATTGTAATAATTTGGACTCCTAGTTTAGCAGTTGTTTGAGTCTTCTTAAAGACTCTAAAATACTTACACTTACTTTGTTAAGCATAAAAGCGTAGCAGCTAGCAATATGCGTTTTAAGTTTAACAAGAAATCTAAATGTTACCTGAATGTGGCATCTTGGCTTGGCCAACTTCATTGTAATATGAGTAACATTGTTATTCTAGTATTTTTATCAGGTTATTTGAACTTTTTTTAAAAAATTAATCTTACTGTTATGAATGTTTCGCACCATAACTAGCGTATTGCCACTAAAAATACATTTATAGAGCTATGAATAAACTGAAATCAAAAGTTGAAAAATTGGCATCATACTAAATCACTTCATGTAATATTTGGACTCTAGGTAATTAGCGTCTTGCTACTAGCTTTATTCGGTGAAGAACTCTAAAATACTTACAATCTTCTGTAGCAATAAAGCGTAGTCAAGCTTGTTATATCATTTTAAGTGTCTATACAAAGCATCTAAAGTGTGATAAAATAGCATTCATACTAAAACACTTCATGTAATAATTTGACTCCTATGTAATTAAGGCAGGTGTTTAGGTATCTTCTTTGAAGAACTCTAATATATTTACATTCTGGTGTAGCAATTTAAAGCGTCGTAAGTCGAGCTTAGTAATTCGTGATGGTTGTATACAAAGAAAATCAAAGATAAAAATTATCATTATACTAAATCACTTTTAGTAATAATTTGATATAGTTAATTTAGGCAGATGTTATAAGAGTATCTTCTGAGAACTTAAAATACTTACTATCTGTTTAGCAATAAGCTAGTCGAGCGTAGGTATATTCGTTTTAGTGTTAAACAAAGAAATCTAAATGAAAAAATAGCATTCATACTATAATCACTTCAATGTAATTAATTGGACTTCTAGTAATTTGTAGCAGTTTGTTTCAGTAATCGTCTTAACAGAACCTCTAACTAAGACTTACATTCTGTAGCAATAAGCGTAGTCGAGCTAGGTATATCGTTTAAGTTCTATAACAAAATAAATCTAAAAGTTGAAAAATAGCATTCATACTTAATCACTTTATGTTAAAAATTTTGATCCAGGTAATTTAGGCAGGGTGTCTCTAGGTGATCTTCTGAAGAACTCTTTAAATACTGTTAATCTGATCTGTAGCAATAAAGCTTGTCGATCTTAGGTATATCTTTTTTAGTGTTATAACAAAGAAATCTAAAGTTGAAAAACATAGCATTCATACTAAATCATTTTCATTGAATAATTTGGACTCTCTAGTAATTTAAGCAGTGTTTGAGATCTTCTTTTTGAAAGAACTCCTAAATATTACATTCTTGGTGTAGCAATAAACGTAGTCGAGCTTAGATACGTTTTAAGTATTATAACAAAGAAATCTAAAGTTTGAAAAATTAGCATTCATACTAATCATTCATGTAATTATTTGGACTCCTAAGTAATTTAGGATGTTTGAGGTATCTTCTTGAAGAACTCTAAAATATTTTACATTCTGGTGAACAATAAAAGCGTTTGTCAGCTTAATGTATTATCGTTTTATGTTTATAAACAAAGAAATCTAAAGTTGAAAAAATTAGGATTCATACTTAAATCATTCCAATTGTAATAATTTGGACTCCCAGTTATTTTAGGCAGGTGTTTTGAGTATCTTCTTTGAAAAATCTAAAATACTTACATTCTGTTATAGCAATAAAGCGTAGTTCGAGCTTAGGTATATCGCTTTTAGTGTTATAACAAAGAAATCTAAATTGAAAAAATTAGCATTCATTTTAAATCACTTTCATGTAATAATTTGGTCCACCCTTAGTAATTAGCCAGTGTTTGAGTATCTCCTTGAAGAACTTAAATAACTTACATCTCTTGTAGCAATAAGCTTAGTCCAGCTTGGAATATCTCTTTAAGTGTTGAAACAAAGACATCTAACAGATAATAAAAAATTATCATTCATACTTATCATTTTCATGTAATTTAATTTGTGACTAGTCAGGTAATTTAGGCAGTTGGTTAAGTATCTTCTTTGAAAACATCTAATAAATACTTACATTCTGGTTACAATAAAGCAGTCGAGCTATGATATCGTTTAAGTTATTTACAATAGAAATCTAAAAGTTTGAAAAAATTAGCAATCATACTAAATCACTTTCATGTAATAATTTGGACTCCTAAGGAATTTAGGCAGGTGTGGTATCTTTTTTAATTAACACGAAAATACTACATTCAGGTAGCATTAAAGCGTAGTCAACTTAGTATATCGTTATATAATGTGCTTATAACAAAGTAACTAAAGTTGAAAACATGCTATTCATACTAAATTCAACTTTCATTAATATTTGGCCCTAGGTAATTAAGGCAGTTGTTTGAGATCTTCTTTGCTAAGAACTTTTAATAATACTACATTCTTGCATGTAGCAATATAAAGCTATCAGTCTTAGGTAATATCGTTTTAAGTGTTATTAACAAAATAAAAACTAGTTGAAAAATTGAGCATTCATTTTAAATCACTTCATGTAATAATTTGGACTCCTATCTAATTTATAATAGTGTGAGGTATCTTCTTTGTGAAGAACTCTAACAATACTTACATTCTGCTGTAGCAATAAAGCGTAATCAAGCTTAGTTATATCATTTTAATGTTATAACAAAGGAAATCTAAAGTTGAAAAAATTATGCTTCATACTGAATCACCTGATGAAGTAAATTGAACTCGATAGTACTTATTCAGGTGTTTGACGTATCTTCTTTGAAGAACTCTATAATATCTACAGGCCTGATTTAATACAGAGCGTGGAGGACCTTAAAGATAAAAGGTGAATGTTGTAAACAAAGAAATATAATGATAAAAAATTAGCATTCATACTAAATCACTTTCATGTAATAAATTTGACTAGTAGGTAATTTCAGGCAGCTGTTGAGGTATCTACTTTGTAGGATTCTAAAAATACTACATTCTGGTAGCATAAGCGTAGTGCCGAGCTTAAAATATTGGATCATGCCCTTATAACAAAGAAATCTAAAGTTGAAAAATTAGCATTTATACTAAACCACTTTCATGTAAACAATTTGGGACTCCTAGTAATTTAGGCAGGTGTTTGACTCATCTTCCTTTGCTAAGAACTACTTAAAAACCTTACTATTCTGTGTAGCATAAAAGCGTAGTCGAGCTTTACGTATATCGTTTTCATGTCTATAACAAAAAATCTCAAGTGAAAAATTATCATCATACTAAATCACTTTCATGTAATAATTGGACTCCTAGTAATTAGGCATGGTGGGTATCTTCTTTGTTGAACTCTAAAATACTTACATTTGGGTGTAGCAATAAAGCGTATCGAGCTTAGGTATATCGTTTTACATGTTATAACAAAGAAATCTAAAGTTGAAAAAACATATCCATTTCATTCCTACATCACTTTCAGTTTAATAATTTGGATCCTATGGTAATTTAGGCAGTGTGCTTTAGGTATCTTCTTTGAAAACTCTAAATACTTACATTCTGCTGTAGCAAAAAGCGTAGTCGAGATTATGTATATCGTTTTAATGTAAATAACATAAAATCTAAAGTTCGAAAACATTAACATCATACTAAATCACTTGTCAGATAATTATGGATCCTAGTAATTAGGCTGTTTGCAGATTATCTTTGCAAGAACTCTAAACATACTTAATATATAGCTGTAGCATAAAGGCTGTTCAAGCTTTAGAAATCATTTTTAATGTTATAACAAAGAAATCTAAATTGAAAAATTAGCATTTCATACTAAATCACTTTCATGATATAATTTGGACTCCTAGGTAATTTAGGCAGGTTGTTTGAGGTATCTTCTTTGAAGAACTCTAAAATTACATTACATTCTGTATAAGAAAAAGCTTAGTCAAGCTTAGGTATATCATTTTAAGTGTTAACAAAGAAAATAAGTGAAATATCAACATAAGTACTCTACCAAAATATTCATATAAATTTGGCACTCTATGTTAATTAGGGCAGCGTGTTTAGTATCTTCTTGAAGAACTCTTAAATATTTACATTTGGTGTAGCAATAAAGCGTAGCGGAGCTTAGGTATATATTTATATTTATATTTAACAAAGAAATCTAAAGATAAAAAAAATTAGCATTCATATAAATCACTTTCATGTAATAATTTTGGACTAGTACTGTAATTAGGGCAGGTGTTTGAAGCATCTTCTTTGAAGAACTCTAAAATACTTACATTCGGTGTAGCAATAAAGTAGTCGAGCTCTAGGTATATCGTTTTAGATTTTATAACAAAGAATCTAAATTTGAAAAATTTAGCATTCATAATTAATCACTTTCATGTAATATTGACTCCTAGGTAATTTATGCAGGATTTTGAGGATTCTTCTTTGAAGAACTCTATAAATACTTACACTTCTGGATGTAGCAATAAATCCGAGTCGAGCTTAGTATCGTCTTTAATGTTACTTACTACAAAGAAATCTTAAAGTTGAAAAAATTTAGACATTCATACTAAATCACTTTCATGTATAATTTGGACTCAGGTACTTTAGGCAGGTGTTTGAGGTTCTCTTGAAAAACTCTAAGAATACTTTACATTCTGCTTAGCAAAAAGGTAGTCAGCTTATATATCGTTTTAAGTAGTTAATAACAAAGAAATCTAAAGTTGAAAAAATTATCATCATTCACAACCTTTCATGTAAAAATTTGACTCCTAGGTAATTTAGGCAGCGTGGCTTTGGAGTATCTTCTTGAGAACTCTAATATAACTTACCATTCTGTTGGTGTAGCAATAAAGGCGTAAGTCGAGCTTAGTATATCTTTTAAGTCGTTCTATAACAAAGAACTAAAGTTGAAATAAAAATAACATATACAAATCACTTTCATGTAATAATTTGGACTCCTATGTAATTAAGGCAGGTGTTTTGAGGTATCTTTTTTAACGAACTCTAAAATACTCTTACATTCATGTGTACAGCAATCTACAAGCGTAAGGCAGCTTACGTATATCATTTTAAGTGTTATAACACTAAAAATCTAAAGTTAAAAATTAGCTTCTATCAAATCACTCTCATGTAAACTATTACTCCTACGGTAATTCTAGTGCAGTGCTTACCGTATCTTCTTTGAAGAACTCTTAATAATACTTACTCTTGTTGTACAACTAAAGCGTAGTTCCAAGACTTAGTATATCATTTTACAGTGTCTATAAACAAAAAAATCTAACAGTTTGAAAAAATTAGCATTCATACTAAATTCCTTTCATGTAAAATTTGGGCTCCCAGGTAACTTAGGCAGGTGTTGAGGTTCTTCTTTGAAGACTTAAAATATTTACATTCTGTTTATACAATATAAGCGTGTCGAGCTTAGGACATATCGTTTTAAGTGTTGTAAAAAAAAAAATCTAAAGCATAAAAAAATAGGCATTCATACTAAATCAACTTTCAGTTAATAAGCTTGTGCATAGTAGTCATTTAGCAGAATGTTTGAGGTTCTCTTTGAAAGACCTAACCTAATACTCTCACTTCTTGCTTCTAGCAATAAAGCGTAGTCGATTAGTTATATCGTTTAAGTGTTATAACAAAGAAACGTTAAGTGAAAAAATAGCATTAATACTAAAACACTTTCACTGTATCAATTTGACTCCTACGTTAATTTAGCATATGTTTAGGTATCTTCTTGCAAGAACTCTAAAATACTTACATTTGGTGTAGCATTAAAGCGTTTATTCGAGCTAGTTATTATATCGTTTTAATTTATAACAAAGAATCTTAAAGGTTGAAAAAAATTAGCATTCATACTAAATCACTTTTCATTAATACTTTGGGCACCTAGTTGTAAGCTATAGCTGTGTTTAATATCTTCTTTGGAGTAAACTCTAATCAATACTTTACTTCTGTGTAGCAATAAACGTTAGTCGAGCTTAGATATATCTTTTTTGAGTGTTGTAACCAAAGAAATCTTAAAGTTTAAAAAATAGCATTCATACTAATAATTAATTTCATCGTAAAATTGTTTACCCTAGTAATTTAGCAGGTTGATGGACTATCTTCTTTGAAGACTCTAAATATCTTACATATCGAATTAGCATAAAGCTTAAGTCGGCTGGGTATATCGTTTAAGTTGTATAACAAAGAAAATCTAAAGTTGAAAAGATAGCATTCATACTCAAATCTCTTTCAAAAATATTTCCACCCTGCCAATTTAGCATTTGCTTGAGGATCATCTTTGAAGAACTCAAACATTACTTTCATGCTATTCTGTAGCATAAAGCGTATCAGCTTAGTTATCGTTTTCAGGTTATTAAGAATAATCTAAAGTATGATAAATATAGCAATTCAATGCTATTAACAACTTAGAGGTAATAATTTGGACTCCTATGAAATTTAGCAGGTGTTTGAGGTATTTCTTTGAAGAACTCTTAAACATACTTACATTCTGGTGTAGCAATAAGCCGTCAGTCGAGCTTATGTATATCGTTTTAACTCGTCTATAACAAAGAACATCTATTAAGTTGGATAAAACTTAGCATTCATCTAAATCACTTCATGTAATAATTTGGCTCCTAGGTTTAATTGTAGGCAAGTTGAGGGTATCTTTCTTGAAACTCTTAAAATACGTACATTCTGCGTGTAGCAATAAAGGTGTGAGCTTAGGTCATCATGTTTTGAGTGTCTGGAACAGAATTTCACAGTGGAAAAATTAGCATTCATACTAAAATCACGTCATTGTATAATTTGACCTCCTAGCGTATTGCAGGTATTGTTGACGTATCTATCTTATGAAGAACTCTAAACATCACTTACATCTGGTAGCAATAAAGGTAGTCCAGCTCAGTATATCGCTTTAAGTGTATACAACGCATCTAAACGTTGAAAACCAATAGCCATTCATACTAAATCACCTTTATGTAATAATTAGGCTCCTAGTTAATTTGGCAGGTGTTTGAGTATCTTCTCTTGAAAGAACTCTAAAATACTACATTAATCGCTGAGCAACTTAAAGGCTAGTCGAGCTTAGCATATCTTTTAAGTTTAACCAAGAAATCCCTAAAGTTAACAACATTAGCATTCATACTAAATCACTTTCATGTAATAAGTTTGGTATCCTAGTTAATTTAGGCAGGTTTTGTTCTTTGAGAAACTCTAAAATACTTACATCTGGATCTAACAATAAACTCGTAGTCGACTTGTAATCGTGTAATTGTTAACAATAGAAATCTAGTTTGAAAAAAATTAGCATTCATACTAAATTCACTTTCATGTAATAATTGACTCCTAGGTAATTTAGGCAGGTGTTTTGTGATCTTCTTTGAGAACTCTAAAACAACTACATTCTTGCTGTAGCAATAAAGCATAGTCGAGCTTAGGTATATCGTTTTAATGTGTTATAACCAAAGAAATCTTAAGTTGAAAAATTAGCATTCAATACAAATCACTTTCATGTAATAATTGACTCCTATGGGTAATTTAGCAGGTGTTTGAGTATTTCTCTCTTTAGAACACTCTAAAATACTTACATTCTGGCTTAGCAATAAAGCGTAGTCGATCTTAGTATATCGTTTTAATTATTAACAAAGAAATCTAAAGTTGAAAAAATTAGCATTCATATCAAATCACTTCATGTAATAATTTGGACTCCTATTAATTTAGGCAGGGTTGAGGTACCTTTGAAAAACTCAAAATATTACATTTTCTGTGTAGCCATAATAAGCGTATCGGGCTTAGGATATATCGTTTAGTGTTATAGAAAGAAATCTAAAGTTGAAAAAATTACATTGCATACTAAATCACTTTCATGTACACTAATTTGTGACTCCTAGAAATTTAGGCAGTGTTTGAGTATCTTCTTGAGAACTCTAAAATACTTTACATGGTGTCAACAAATTAATTGCGTATTCGAGCTTATGGTATATCTATTAGAGTGTTATTAACAAAGAAATTAAGTTGAAAATTAGATTCATACTAAATCACTCAGATTATAATTTGGACTTCTAGTTAATTAAGGCTTGTAGTATTTTCTTTTTAAGAACTCTAAAATACTACATTCCTGTTATAAGCAATAAAGCTAGTTTGAGTTTAGGTATACGTTAAGTTTATACAAGGAAATCTAAAGTTGAAAAATTTGCATAATACTAAATCACTTTCAAGTAATAATTTGGACTTAAATTTAGGCAGTGTTGAGGTATCTCTTTGGAAGAACTTAATAATACTAACATTCTGCTGTCACATAAAGCGTATTCGAGCTTAGTATATCGTTTTAAGTTGTTATAACAAATGGAAATCTAAAGTTGAAAAAATAGGCATTCATACTAAATCACTTTCATGGTAATAATTTGGACTCAAGGTAATTAGCAGTGTTGAGATATCTTCTTTTGAGACTCTAAAATATTACACTTTGTTGTAGTATAAGCGTAGTCGAGCTAGGTAATCGTTTAAGTTTTTAAACAAAATAAATTACAAATAAAAATAAAATTAGCATTCATACTAAATCATTTCATGTAATAATTTGGTCCTAGGTATATTAGGCATTTGTTTGAGGTATCTTCTTGAAACTCTAAATACTTACATTTGTATGATAGCATAAAGCGTATCGAGTTTTATATCGTTTTTAATGTATAACAAAGAATCTAAAGTTGAAGAAATTAGCATTCATACTAAATCAACTTTATGTAATAATTTGGACTCCAGGGTAATTTAGGCAAGGTGTTTGAGGCAGCGTATTTTTGAAGAACTCTTGAAAATACTTACATTCTGGTGGTTTCAATAAAAGCGTCCAGTCTAGCTTAGAAAATATCTGAAGGGTGATACCTGAAAAAAATCAAAGTTGAAAAATAAATATTCATACTTAAATAATTTTCATTTATAATTTGTACTCTATATCTACGGGTAATTAGCAGGCTTGTTTAGGTACTTCTTTTGAAAGAACTCTAAAATACTTACATTCTGCTTGTAGCTAATAGTCGGTCCAGTCGACTTATGGTATACTTCGTTTTAAGTGTAAACAAAGAAATCTAAAGTTCAGAAAGTTAGCAAATTCATACTAATTCACTTTCATGTAATAATTTGATCTCCTAGGTAATTTAGGTGTTTGAGGTATCTTCGTTGAAGAACTCTAAATACTACCATATTCTTATGTAGCAATAAAGCATAGTCAGCTTAGATATATCGTTTCAGTTATAACAAATGTAATCTATAGTTGAAAAAAATTGCATTCATACAAAATATCACTTTCATTAGAACTTTACTCCTAGGTAATTTAGCAGGTGTTTGATGTATCTTCTTTGAGAACTCTAAAACACCTACATTCTGGTGTAGCTATAAAGCGTAGTCTAGTTAGATACCTTGTTATATGTACTATAACAAAGAAATCTAAAGTTTGAAAAATTAGATTCATACTAAATCACTTCATTGTAATAATTACTCCTAGGTAATTAGGGCAGTGTTTGAGTATTCTTCTTTGAAGAACTCTAAAAATACTTACATTCTGGGTGTAGCAATAAAGCATAGTCGAAGCTTGAGTATATCGTTTTAAGTGTTATAACAAAGAATCTAAAGTTGAAAAAATAATTAGCATTCATACTAAAATCTTTTCATGTAAATAATTTGGACTCCTAGGCTAATTAGGCAGGTGTTGAAGTATCTTCTTTGAAAAACTCAAAAATTCACTTACATTCGTATGTAGCAATAAAGCGTAGTCGAGCTTAGTATATCGTTTTAAGTGTTAAAAATAATCTAAAGTTGAAAAATTACACATTCGATACTAAATCACTTTATGTATAATTGATCCTTAGGGTAATTTAGGCAGTGTTTGAAGTATATCCTTTGCAGAACCCTAAAATACTTACCATTCTGTGAGCAATAATCGTAGTCGAGCTAAGGTATATCTCGTTAAATGTGGTATAACAAAAGAAATCTAAAGTTAAAAAATTTTGCATTCATACTAAATCACTTCAAGTAAATTTTGACCTCTATGTAATTTTAGCAGGTGTCTTGACGGTATCTTCTTTTGCAAGACACTCTTACAAAATACTACTATCTGATTGTAGCATTAAAGCGTCAGTCGAGCTTATGGTATCATCTTTTTAAGTGTCTATAACAATGAAATATCAACCGTTGAAAAATTAGTTCATACTTAAATCATCTTTACATTTAATAATTGCACTCCTATGTAATTTAGGGACACGTGTTGAAATTTCTTTGAAGAACTAAAAAATACTTACATTCTGGTGTAGTAATAAAGCGTAGTCGAGCTTAGGGTATATCGTTTTAAGTGTTATAACAAGAAATCTAAAGTTGAAATAGCTTCATACTTTAAATCACTTTTCATGTAATATTTATCTCCTATTAATTAGGCATTTGTTTGAATGGTATCTTCGCTTCACCAGAACTCTAAAATATTACCATTCTGTTGTCAGCAATATAAGCGTAGCGAGCTTATGTAATATCGTTTGAAGTGTTATAACAAAGAAATCTAAAGTTTAAAAATAAGCTTTCATACAATATCACTTTCATGTAATAATTTGACTCCTAGTTAATTTAGGCATGTTTGAGGTATCTTTCTTGAAGAACTCTAAAAATACTTACATTATGTATAGCAATAAAAAGTCGTAGTTAGCTGTAGAGATATCTCTTTTAATGGTATAACAAGAAATCTAAGTTGAAAAAAATTTAGCATTCATACTAAATCATTCATGTAATAATTTGGACTTCTAGGTAATTTTAGGCAGGTTTGAGGTATTTCTATTGAAGAACTCTAACCAATATTACATTCTGCTGTTAGATTATAAGCGTATTGAGCTTAGTATATCGTTTTAAGTGATATTAACAAAGAAATCTAAAGTTGAAAAAATTAGGATTCATACTAAAATCACTTCATGTAATAAATTTGGACTTCCAAGGTAGATGTTTAAGCAGTGTTGAGATATCTTCTATTGAAAACTCTAAAATACTTTAATTCTGTTGTAGTAATAAATGCGTAGCGAGCTTAGATTTTTATATTCGTTTTTAAGTGTATAACAAAGAAATCTAAAGTTGAAAAATTAGATATCCAAATTCACTTTCATGTAATAATTTGGACTCCTAGGTATTTAGGGCATTTGTTGATGTCTTCTTGTAAAACTCTAATATACTATCATTCTGTTGTAGCATAAATAGTCGAGTTAGTATATCGTTAAGTGTTTAAACAAAGAAATCTAAAAGTGAAAAAATTAGCATTCATAAATTCAATTTCATGTAATAATTGGGACTCCTAGTTAATTTAGGAAGTTTGAGGTATCTTCTTGAAAGAACTCTAAAATACGTACATTCTGTTGTAGCAATAGAATATTTAAAATAAACTTATATATGTTTTATGTATAACAAAAAATCTAAAGTTGAAAAATTAGCATTCCATACTACCAAATCACTCTCATATTAATTGATCTTCCATAGCGTAATTTAGGCACTGTCCTTGAGTATCTTCTTTGAAGAACACAACATACTTACAGCTGGTTTTGTAGCTAATACAAGCTTAGTCGAGCTCTAGTATATCGTTTTAAGTTTATAACAAGAAATCTAAAGTTGAAAAATTAGCATTCCATACTAATCACTTTCATGTATATAATTTGACTCCTAGGTACTTAGGCACGGTGTTTTGAGCGTATTCTTCGTTGAAGAACTCTAAAATACTTACCTTATGGTGTAGCAATAAAGCGTTGAGCTTAGGTATATCGCTTTAAGTTTTATAACAAAGAACTAAAGTTGAAAAAATTAGCATTCAATACTTAAAAATCACTTCATGTAATAATTTGCATCTAGGTAATTTAGGCAGGTGTTTAGGTATCTTCTTTGCACAACTCTAACAATACTTACTTCTCGCGTAACAATAATAAGCGCTAGCGAAGATTTTACGGTATATCCGTTATTAAGTGTTATAACAAGAAATCTAACAGTTGAAAAAACTTCAGCATTCATACTAAATCACTTTTCTGTAATAATTTGGACTCCCCTATACTTTAGGCAGGTGTTTGAGGGTATCTTCTTTGAAACTCTAAAAAACACCTACATTCTGGTACTATAAACGTAGTCGAGCATTAGTATATCGTTTTAAGTTATATAACAAATAAATCTATAAGTTTGAAATAATTTAGATTCATACTAAATCCTCATAATATTGATCCTATGTAATTTAGGCATGTGTTTGAGTTTCTTCTTGAAGAACTCTAAAATATTACATTCTAGTTGTAGCAATATAGCATAGTCGAGCTTAATGTATAATCGTTTTAGTTTTAATAACAAAAGAATCTAAGCTAAAAAATTAGATTCATACTAAATCACTTTCATAATAATTTTGACTCCTAGGGAATTTAGGAGTGTTTGAGTATCTCTTTGAAAACTCAAAAAGATACTACATTCTGTGTAGCATAATGTGTCGGGCTTAGGTATATCTTTTTAGTGTAGTTAAGAAAGATTATTAAAGTGAAATTAACATCCATACTAACACTTTCATTGTAAATAATTTTGGACTCCTAGTAATTAGGCCAGTGTTTGAGATCTTTCTTGAAAACTCCTTATATACTTCAATTCGGATTAGCCATAAACGAACTGGCTCGTCTTTTCCTTCATCACCATGTATCTCTATCCTTACTGTATACCTTCTCACTCTACTTCTTTCATTCTCTTATCTCTTCTTCATTCACTCATCCTCTACTCATCTCCTTAAGTAACCTACTCTCTTGTCTCCCCTCCCCCTCTGTTAGCATAATATATGCCGTGTCGACTTAGTATTCTTTTAATTTAAACAAAGAACTCTAGCAAGTTGAAAATTAGCATTCATACTAAATCACTTATCAAGTCAATAATTTGGGACTTCTACTGTAATTATAGGCAGGTTGAGATCCTTCCTTGAACCTTTAAAATACTTACTAATGTGTTGAGCCATTAAAGGTCAGTCCGAGCCTTAGGTATATCGTTTCTAAGGTTAATAACAAAGATAATATAAAGTTAGAAAAAATTACTCATTTCATACTATATCACTTTCATTGTAATAATTTGACCCTAGGTAATTTAGCAGGAGGTTTATATATTTCTTGCTTAATAACTCATTAAAATACTTTACATGTCAGGGTAGAATAAGCTTAGTCGAGCTTTAGATATCTTTAGTTTAAAACAAGAAAATTCTAAAGTTGAAAAATTAGCTTCTTATACTAAATCACAATGCCTTTCATGTAAATACTATTGACTCCTACTAATCTTAAGCAGGTGTAGGTATCTTCTTTTGAAACTCTAAAATACTGTACATTTGTGTATACAAAAAGCTAGTTGACTTAGTATATCTTATTAAATTCTGTTATAAACAAAGGAAATCTAAAGTTGGAAAAAATAGCATTCATTACTAAATTCACCTCTTCAAGTAAATAATTTGACTTCTAGGTAAATCCTAGGCACGGGTGACGTATCCTCTTTGACAACTCTAAATACTCACATTCTGGTGTACATTAAAGCTATCGAGCTAGTATATCGTTTTAAGTTTATACACAGAATCTAAGTTAAAATATAGCATTCATTTACTAAATCAACTTGTCATTTATAAATTTCCGATCCAAGGTAATTTAGGCCAGGCGTTAATATCTCTTTGAAGAAACTCTTAAATCCTTACATTCTGGCCTGTAGTAATAAATCGTAGTCGAGCCTTAGGTACATCATTTTAAGTTCATAACAAGCAAAATCTAAAGTTAAACAAAATTAGCTTCATACTAAATCACCTTTCACCCTGTAATCAATTGATCCTAGTACATATGTGATTTGTTCTAGGACTTCTTTGCAAGAACTCTATAAATACTACATTTGTGTCTGTAGCCTCCAATCAAAGCCGTAGTCGAGCTTAGATATCGTTTTAGTTTTATAACAAACAATCTATAAGGTTAAAAAAATTACATTCATACTATCACTTCATGTTATAATTTGACTCCTAGTAATTTACAGGGTGTTAGTATTATTCCTTTTAAGAACTCTTAAGTTACTTACATTTGTGTAATCAATATATAGCTATGTCGAGCTACGGCTAATCTTTTAAGGTGTTTATTAACAAATACATCTAAAGTGTTAAAATTAATTCATATACAAATAATTTAATTATAATTTGTCTTCTCTACGTTAATTTTGCAGAGAGTTTGAGGTATCTCTGTGCAAAACTCTAAATATACTTACATTTGGTCTTGATGCAATAATAGTATCAGAGTTAAGTTATCAATCCGTTTAAGGTTATAACATAAGTAAAATCTACAAGCTTGAAAACATTAGCTTTCATACTAATTCACTTTCAGTGTAATAATTTGACTCCTACTTATTTAGGCTGGTGTTTTGCATGTATCTTCTTTGAAACTCTAAATACTACATCTGGTTGTAGCAATAAAGCGGTATCGAGATCTTAATATATCGTTTCAGATTATAACAATATAGTAATATATAGTTGACAAAAATTACATTCATACTATAATACTTTCATTAATAATTTGACTCTAGTATATTCATAGCAGGTGTTTGAATAGTATTTTCTTTGAAGAACCTATAACACCTACTTCTCGTTCTATAAAGCGTATCGAGCTTAGTATATATTGTTTTAAGTGATACAAAGAAATAACTTGAAAAAGATTAGCATTCATACTAAATCACTTCTCGTAAATTTTAATTTGGACTTCTAGTAATAGCACGGTGTTTGATGTATCTCTTAGAACTTTAAAATAACATTCTGGCTTGTCAGCAATAAAGCATTAGTATCGCGCCTTAGCGCTATATACCTTTTAAGTGTCAAACTAAAAAATTCTCATATACGGATATAAACAGTTAAAGCTTCACTACTTATATTATCTTTCATGTAATAATTGGACTCCAGGTAATTAGGGCACGTTTGATGTATCTTCTTTGAAAAACTCAAAAATACTTACATTTGGTGTACATAAAGCTAGCGGGGCTTAGGTATATTCGGTTAAGGTATAAGGATAAGAGAATCTAAAAGTTGAAAAAATTTACATTCATACTAAATCACTTCATGGTAATAAATTTGATTCCTAGTTAATTTAGGCAGTGTTTGAGGTAGCTCTTGGAAGAACTCTAAATATCTTTACATTCTGGGCTGTCACAATAATGCGTCGTGTCGAGCTTAGTATATCTTTTAAAGTGTTACTATAACAAAGAAATTAAAGTTGAAAAAATTTCGCATTCATACTAAATCACTTTCACAGTAATTAATTGGACCTTCTAAGTCAATTTAGCAGGTTTTGAGGTATCTCTTTGCAGAACTTTAAAAATACGTACTATCTGATTACATTAAAGTCTAGCGATTAGTATATCTTTTAAGTTCAAATTAACCAAAAAATATAAAGTTGAAAAAATTAGCATCATACTAAATCACTTTCATTAAATAATTTGGACTCCTAGAAAATTGCGTGTTTGAGATATCTTCTTTGAGACTCTAATTAACTACATTTGTGAGAATAAGTAGTCACTTAGGTATATCGTTGTAAAGTGTATAACAAGAAATCTAAAGTTGAAAAAATTATCATTCAAACTAAATCACTTTCATGTTATAATTGGACTCCTTACTTAACTTAGCATTTTTTGAGGTATCTTCTTTGAAAACTTTAAAATACTTACATTCTGGGTGTAGCAATAAAGCTAGTGAGCTTTAGTAATCGTTTTAAGGTAAAACAAAGAATCTAAGTGAAAAAATTTGCATTCATACAAATCATCTTTCATGTATAATTGGATCCTAAGAATTTGGCAGTGTTGATATACTCTCTTTGAAATTACTTAAAACGATACATTTCTGTTATAGCATTCAAAAGCTAGATGAGATTAGTATATCGTTTTAAGTATATAACAAAGAAAAATCAATAGTTGAAAAAATTAGCATTATACTAATACTTTCAAGTAATAATTTGGACTTCTACGTAATTTAGGCAGGTTTGAGTATCTTCTTTGAAGAACTCTAAAATACTTACATTCTGTGTGTAGCATAATCGTATTCAGCTTAAGGTAATCTTAATGGTGTATAACAAGAAATCAAAAGTATCGAAAAATTAAGTCATTCATACAAATCACTTTACATGTAATAATTTGATTCTCAAGGTTATTTAGCATGTTTTGAGAATCTTCTTTGAAAACGCAATAAATTACTTACAATTCTGGTGTATATAAGCGTAGGTACATCTTAGTATATCGTTTTAAGTTGTATAAAAAAATCTAAAGTTGAAAAAATTAGCATTTCTACTAAATCATTTTCGCTATCATACAACATGCTAGTAATTTATTATTTGTTTAGTATGAATATGTGTTCTCTAAAATATTATATTTGTGTGAAAGATTATGTATTCCAGTTATGTATATTTTTAATTATACAAAAAATCTAAGTGAAAAAATATCATTCATTACTATATCACTTTCATGTAAATTTGACTCTAGTAATTTAGCATTTGGGGTTTGATTGTATATCTTAAGAATTCTATGAAATACGGTCATATTTGTTGGGAATTTCTGATAAGCAATGAAAGAAATTTGGTTATATCTTTAGTTTTAATCATTATAAAACCAGTTTTATTTGTTTGGAATATCAGATAAAGAACTAAAAAGATTTGGCCATATTTATTGGAATATCGGATAAACAAAGAGATTGAGTCCTATTTCAGTTATAACAATTATACAATGAAAGGAAAAGAGAGCGACGTTTTTTATTGGAAAAATAAGCTGGAGAATTGAAAAATTGGCTTTTGTTGGAAATATTCGTTTAACAATCGCCGTTCATAGTTATATAATTCCTATCCTAACCTTAGTTTTCATGAAGTAATGGGTAAACATTCATTTGAAAACCAATTAAATACTAGGAGATTGGCAGAGGTAGGAAATTTTTTCAAAATATTTATTTTGAAAATATTTAAATTACTACACTGACTTGCCTACACTACTGAAAGATCGAAAATGTATTTTATGCACGACGGCGCTCCAAGCTCATTTCAATTTAGTTGCTCATAAAACTAATTTGTAACACTGTATATCCACGTCCGAATTGGATAGGAATCGAGGATGTTACAGAAACCTTGGCCTCCGCAGATCTCCAGACCTAAAAATGCATTTGGATCTATACATTGTGGAAGGTCACCTGAAAATTTGGTTCAATATACAGCAACAGAACAGTTGAAAGTTAACCGAGAATTAAGGGTCGCATAATCGCATCTTGTGGACACAATTCGGCACACACACCGTAGGAATATTTGAACGTGTCCGCCAAATCAATGCGTTGCAGAATAAGAGGGTGTATTGCCAAGCTGGGGGTGCTCATTTTCAAATTTGTTATAACCTTAGTGCACCATTGCCTGCGTACTATTTCTGTTGTATATTTTTCTTCTGATCTGTGCAGTAAGGAACCGGGGATTGAGAAATACATTGAAATTGCAATGTAATTACCTTTACCAAAATTATAGTTTACTGATTATTGTAATTATGTTTAAAATAGGTTTCATTCACCTTTGATATCTTGGCAAACGAGGCAGTTTTCGAGTTGAAAATGTTTATGACACATATTATCTTATATTATGCAAGGAATATCATACTGATGCTACTAGCAATATTTTGGAGAAAACCTGAATATTAATAAATATACAGATCATAGAAAATATCCATCAGTATATTAAATAAAAACAGAATATATACGTATAATAAAATGGATATTTTAAAATCTATAATAATAATATAATCCATATAAATATATATATATAATATAAATATACATAATTAAATAAATAATAGCTATATATATAGAAAGAGAAGGAGAGAGAGAAGAGAAGAAAGAAATTTAATTATTAAAATGTATTTTTTTCAATTTAAGCATCGTCATTCGTCATCGTCAATCGTCATCGGCAAAATTTCACCATAATCGTCATCGTCATCGTCAATCTTTGCCGATTATTATTCGAAATATTGCTTAAAATATTATAATATAATAATAATATATATATTATAATTATTATAATTAATTAATATTATATATATATATTATATAATAATATATATATATATATATATATAATAAGTATATATATATATAATATAATATATATATACTAATATATAACTATATTATAATATATATTAAAATATAATTACAAAAAGCTGTAGACAGGAGGGGTCAGGGGGTTCAACTCCGAAATTAATTAAGCGATTCAAAAAATTTATTGATATCCTTATAAGTCTTCATAATAATAAATAATAATAATAATATTAATAATAATAATAATAATAATTAATAATAAATAATAAACTAATATAATTAATTAATGAATTATGAAAAACTATTTTAGTCATGCAAAGGAGGCGAAATCTTTGCGATCAGTTAAAGATTTATTAGGACAAGTTGCTGTTCTTCATATAATGTATAAAATATTTAGACCAAGGACATAAATGTAGTTTCCAAGGATGCAGATGATAGCAAATTAGCAACCTCAGTTAGGAATAATGATGGATTAATAAATATTTAAAAGATAAGGAGGAAGCTGTAACCGTTGATGCGACTAAGCAAGTTCATTCCTCTCTTCAACTAATTAAAATCTTTCTCCTCCAAATCATAATCCTAGGTTCAATCTGAGTGCATTGTTATCATCGGCCATTCAGGCTAGAGACATCTATCGATATTTCTTAAAAAAAAATTCTCGTTTTCCAATCACTCTCGGCAATTTTTATTCAGCTAGATAATCGTTGGCAGGGATACTCTTCGACGAGCAAAGGGGGCTTTTCATCGAAACGAATAGTGAAACGATTAATTCCTTGGTTTCTCCTACTGAACAAACTTTCTTGAACCTCTTGCCAAAAAACATTCCTAAAAACTCTAACTTCTATAAATCTCCCTTTCCCTCTAATATCTTTCTTGTTGTTAAATTTCATCCGAACTGGAAAAAGGCCAATCTCTGTAGGCCTCCCATTTTCCTACATAACTCAACCCGTAGACGATTGCTGGCATATCAATCTTTTCCTCATCTTCTCCTCTCAGGATGTCCTGATGTACTTCTAAACCTGGTGATTACATCTGACGGTGTTTGCATAGGACCCCATGAAGATCATCCAATTATTGCATATAATTTCCCATGGCCAGATGGCCCATTCCTCCCATAGTTTTGAATGGAGAAGGATTCCTTTGATATGTATTACCTATCATACATTTCTGGTCTCTATGTCTTAATCCTAGCACTTCCCTCAGTGTTGGAAGCTACATAGCTCTCACCTCTCCAGGAGCAAAAAATAAGGAAAGCCGCTCTGATCCCTCTAACTTTCGCCCTATAGCTCTCAGCTTGTATTCTATCAAAAGATCTTTGAACCCGTCTCAACTTTCACTTCTTAGATTATTACTTGAAAACTACATTCCCTTCTTTTCCCGATCAGCCAATAGGCTTTTCATAAGCCCATTGGTCCTCCTGGGCGAAATTTTTACTACTTAAAACCCATTTATATCATAATTCCACTCATCTCTAGGAACTACGGGAGAGGACTTGCGATAAAAGGTGAAGCGATGACATTATCCAAAGCATTAAGACCGAGTATTGAGCACGGCGGTCACTGCTCTCCAAGCTCCCCTCCTATTGGGTTATCCTCTTTCAATCCTTTGCGTTAATTATGTTCTAGGCTTAGGCTCAAAATCTCTACAGTATCGGCTAAGTTCGTTGATGAAGACAAACAGCACTCTCTTTCTTTTATCTGATCAAATAGTAAGGTGTATCCTCAGGGATTCTGTCTATATCTCCTTAACTTTCAATTAACATGATACTTCCACCGGCACATCTAACTCTATCAACACATATGCCGATGACTCAACCCTTCATTTCTTCAAAACTCAGTTCAGTTCTGCTTCCTCTTTTGTACTTCTAGAATTGCCCTCTTGTCTTAATCTTTCCCTATTTTTATCTGGATAAAATTTCTGGATGGGGTAGTCTCAACCTTGTGGAAAATTTCAATTTCTTTAAAAAAAAACACAACTTCTGAAAATCTCCTTCTACTAAAATTAAGTATTGCTAAACTACTTCATCTCTATCGACGGGTCTCTCTCGCACATCTCCTCCTGTTTAGACAATATAAACATCCTTGGCCTTAACATAAACAAAAAAAATGTCTTGGAACCTCAGTACACAACTGTTGCTAGGGTGGCCTCAAAAAGCTCTGTTAGTTCTAGTTTAGACTGCGAGACTTTATTTTCCTTCCAGTTTGCTCAGCTATACAAGGGTTCATCACGCCTTGTAGGAAGTTGACTGTTCTTCATGATCTGTGAGGGATGGAAGAAGGGGGGGGAGCTCTAGCTTTCACCCGGCTTTTGGATAGGGTCGAGGGTCAAAAAGGCCAAAAGGCTTATAAAACTGTTCTGTTGGGTGGCATGTATCTCTTATTTTATTAGGCACCCCAGCGGCAATGTCTCGGAGTGGAACATATTATTTGCGTACCACCACCTTTACGACGTCATCGTAGATAGCACAAGGAGTGATGTATCTGTGTTGATATTGTGAAAATGTAGATATGGAAATGAACTCCAGAGATAGTTCGCTGGAGGTGCTTCCTCCCTTTCCCAGCCACCTCTGTTCTGTGGATTTCTATTTCCATCTCTGAAATGTCCGCTGAATTTATTATCATTATCTCACTTTAAAAGCCATGACGTCGGTGCTAATACTTGCGTATAATTTGAGCTTAGAGGGTGAACTTGTTGAGCTTAAACTACACCCCCTCTTGAGAATAGGGACTCTGACTGTTGTTGAGAATGGTGGTAAACCTGTAAAAAAAAAAATCCTTAGCGGGCAGCTGTAAGCAAATGATACTAAATCCCGCTACTCACCCCATTCCAAAAAATACCATTTCAAATTAGTCCCAAAGAAAATTAGCACTCTTCAAGAAGAAAACTTCAAGTGAAGTGAGACACATATGTCGCAACCACACATACTCAGAAATTTACGTATTGCAAAGCTACAAAATTTAACGCGTTTTAGAAATTCTAATTCAACTACACACGAACACAAAGGACAAAAGACCATCTACCATAGCTCTCTAAAGACAAAGTCAACTTAGTCATGAAAAATTTTCAAATCTTTGTCTATACACCCCTCTCATTCCTAATATGGCCACCACCCAACAACAAACAACATTCACACCCACTCGACCATGCTACATTTTCACAGTTTTCGTAATCCATCTTTTTTTCAGCCACATTCTAGTCAATCAAAATTTGTCCACTTTCTAAATACCATAACCAGAAGGAATAAACCTCTTCTAACCATCTTAACTTCGACTTCATACATTTTATTGCCTACTTAACATTCCATGTATCACATACTGAAAATTGATCCAATAACATAAATGTTTAATCACATTAAAGAAGAAGACTTTAATATTTACGTCCTTAAATTTAACATCAATATCAAGACTAGAAGACCATTCTCTTATCACCAAATGTCATTAACGTCGATCTCAAGGTTTCCTTTTCAGAAGAAAAAAATAATGTCAATTGGGACCTCATATGTTGAATTTTCATCTGCAACCCACCCCGACTACCAACCCATTCACTTAATTTACCTTCATATTACACTCAATACATTACTATCTCCATTTTTTTCCCCCTACACAGTGAGTTATATACTTGATATTGTATTTCTTTAATAATTTTTTTCGTATCAATTTAAATATGTTGCTTAAGCGCAATCTCCTAATTTACCGAAAGATAACAATAATGTGAATTAGTTTTCTCTACAATATTCAATTAGAGTATTTATTCAAGGAATCATGCTGCTTGCGTAATATACATGCTCCATTGTATTATTCAAAAATAGATAGAATGAATTTGCACATTCATAGATTTAAGGAAATATACAATATATTCAGCAATTCATCAGTAAAATTTTCTTAAATTACCAATATTCTGGATAATAACAATAATGACCATAGAACATATACCCAGATTTCATTCTTCTCATGCAATAACCTCTTGCGACTCCCATATATTTCAAACGC
This sequence comes from Trachelipus rathkii, assembly GCA_015478945.1. Taxonomy (NCBI): domain Eukaryota; kingdom Metazoa; phylum Arthropoda; class Malacostraca; order Isopoda; family Trachelipodidae; genus Trachelipus; species Trachelipus rathkii. Next base: position 23,353 of record JABUQX010070678.1, on the reverse strand, counting down.
TGTTATACTCTTAATACTTAGATCTATTGAGTTACGTTGTCTGATCCAAATGTTACATGATTCAATACACGTCTTCCATACTAGAAGCTCCCTATCCTGGTTATATTACAACTTAGAAAAAAGCGAGAGTATAGTAGTCTTTACCATCTACCTTCTTTAGACTCATATACAATCTTCGTTGAGGTCTAAAATCGGTGATAGGAGTCTCTTATCCATCTCAACAACAATAGAGAGTATTCATCATCTCATAAAACGTGTTACTAACATATTAGTATAATACACTAAATATATCTAAACCCATTAGTCTTAAATATGAAACACCTAGTAGGATCACTGTCATTCAAATCATAAGTATATCTAGTTAGTCTTGGAATACAGTTAATACCTGTGAAAATATAAACCTCTTTTACAAACTGAGCACAGAATGTCACAGTCTTATAACACAGTTTAAAATAAAAAACTATGTTTTAAAATGATTAGTACCTATAAGTTAAAACTTAAAAATTCACCGTTCAAATACATATAGAGATCCGCTAATATTTTCAACCATCACTTAAATATCACGTCAAGGGATAAGGAATATTCAACCAACAATCATAGCAGTAGCATAGAGATATTCTCAACAATCAATGAATAAGCCAAATAAAAACGTTAATCTTATCACCAATCTTACAAGAAAGGCAGCAATTCTCCTTTTATCTCAAAATCTCCCTGAAAACATAACCGTGATTAATTAAAAAATATTTATTTTGTTTCTTTTCTTACTGTTATCATTATTTCGTAATGTAGATTCGTTTTTCAGACCACCACTTAGCTTTTAAATAATTTCGGACCAAAGGAGGATGCGTCGTGGTTCACTGCGGTTCTAATGTATACACATTTAAAGCCATGTACAGACGTAAAGTAATGAAAAGATCACTCGAGACGGTAACGCTAAGTTCAATACCGATGACATGGGCGTGGATAGTCTTCAGTGTTAGCGATTCGAGTGTCTCTGTGTTAGTACATAATATAAAAATAAATAAAATAAAATAAAGAAGAAATTAAGAAAAAGAAACAATAAAAGAAAGATGGTGATAATAAACTAAAAGAAATAATTAAGAAAAACGAAAATTTAAGTAACAAAATGCCAAAACAAAAATCGGGAAACAAAAACCCTGGAAAGAATATACATTGAATTAATGTATTCGCATGTGATGTGATAATAGTAGTAGAAAACTAATATAAAATATTGGTGAATAAAACGATTCTCAGTTGCACAAAATAGAAAAAACTTACAAGTGGTGGCTAATAATGGAGGGGCCGGAGGATTGGTGTGCAAGGAAAGTAGTAAAACAGTGTCGGCATATGTGCAGGTAAGATTTATGCATACGTGAGTGGTAAGGAAAAGTAGAAGTGAAGGTTTAGGAGGAGAGTGATGAGAGTACCGAAACCACAAACAACTCGACGCTAACACCGAGCGAATCAACCCCATAGCATACGGGCAACCTGACCGCGGCAACATCGCTGACTGTGCAAGACCGGTGTACGGCAGGCAGGCAAGGTGGCGATTAAACAAAGAGACGCTAGGACACCTGCCGACACCCCTGGCACAATAGGAACATCGCCGAAGGTAAGGCGGGGAAACGAAAGCGAAACATACGATAAAAGAAACAAAGGATAAACAAAACAAAGAAAGACGGGTAACGGATACACGGCAGGACTGGAGAAAAAGAAGGCTGCCCGGAGGGGAAAGACGAAGTAGCGCCGGAGAAGGAATGCCAGCGGACAGATGCGAGAGTACGAAGCCTAGAACTGAGAAGAAAACAACCCGAAATCGACAAGAAGATAACGTAGCAACCAGTGGAACAACTCAAAGATAAGTGGCGATAACGGGGAAACGGACCAAGCTGCCACGGTAAGGAGGCATCGAAACTAGGCAGTATACAAACCATGAAAACAATTGAGAAGAAGAATATACAAAAGGACTGCAAAGCATGAACGATGTCACTATAGAATAACCAGGGTGAATTGAGTGACTGTTTAATCAAAACCGAGAGCAGGAGGACAAAAGAAGACGTAGAAACTGCAGAAGGACAGGGAAAGGACAGAAGACGTCGTAAGCGACCGACTGTTTTTAGATCACCGAAGATGTATTGGCCTAAGAGAGTCAACTAATGAGACAACACTCGCCGCGAAGATGACACACATGAAGGACCCTAGAGAAAAAAAAACATGGCCACGATCAATAAGCAAATAAAACACGGAATGAGACAGATGAGCTAAAGAATAGACAAAGATAGAAAACTTAAAGTAACAGAAGATCGAACGGACTGTCGAAGTAATGAGACCAGAGAGGCAGGGAAGAAAGGGTAAGAGTGCGAACAGGGAAAAGTCGAAAGACAGAATGGGCAAAAGAAGGCACAGGAAAACAAAGGCGAATGGATGACGCGGCGGACGTGACAGGAAACAGACGAAGTACGAAAAACGAACAACAGCGAGAGAAAACCCAGCCGGAAACACAAGAACCAAATAGGAGATAAGAGGAAGAACAAGAAGAGAGCAAGAGAATGAGAAGATGAAGAGAAAGGAAATAAGAGAAACAATAACGAAGAGATGCATAGTAAACAGGTGATAAGAAAGAAATGAGAAGAGCAAGAGAAAAACAAATATATAAAATATGAAAAGAAATAGAAATAGAAGAATAAGAAGAAAAACCAAATGCACGCAGCCTCACTCACGAAGTGACCGAAACAGCAACAAAGAGAAAAATCAAATCAACCACCTACATGTAACCGCGTAGGACCTCCAAAGCCGAAGACCCAATAGGAAAAAAAAAAAGAAAAAAAAGAAGACGAAACTCCGAAAAGAAAGAAAAAATAAGAAAGGAAATAACAATAAAAAAAAAAGAAGGAAAACAGATAAAACAAAAAATAAAAAGAAAAAATCAAGACGAAGAAGCGAAGAACAGAAGACGGTATAGAATAATATATATATTGCAATTTTTCTATTATGGCACATCTGAATTATTATCACAAAATAATTAAAAAGATGATGTGTTGGTGATGTTACGTTGGTTGCACATGTTATCGCTTAGCCAATTTTACCGTCAGAACTTGTTAAACCACTATACCATTTTTAGAACAAAGCAACAATCATGTAATTTTATTACCCGTTCTTTGTTTTTATCCCTTCAAACTAATATCTTTTTCAACACGGCTTTAGTGTTCTCACGTTCTTTTATTCACCGTTCAGGGGATAACAATGTTGTAACCGAACCCTTTTCCTATGTTAATAGATTTCCGTAAGTTATAGGGTCAAAGGAGAAGAGTTCTTATCCGAACTCCTTGTTTCTATTGTTAGGCATTCCAAGCACAATAGGAGACAAACAGATATATGGTGAAAGATCATATGTCTTATAATAATAATAATAATATCAATAAATATATAATAAATAATAAAAATTAAATATAATAATATAATTGATCTAATGTGTAAAATGAGTGAGTACCCCTTTGACTTCAGCTAGGTATGGTTAAAATTCAATTTTAGACATGTAATGAAATGTGTGAGTTAGTTAGGCGGAGTTAATTTTGGCATTATTCTCAAATATTACCTCGTTTAATATAAAATATATTGAATAGGTTTATTAGATAAAATTTAAAGAATTTCCCGCCATGTAATACCCTGTATAAGTAGTGTAAATGGCCAATATAGGAAGGTAAGTGTTGCTGGTGTGGTGGTTGTGGGTGGTAATATGTTCTAGTTCAGTGACGACAGTGTAGCTTTATTGATGTGACACTTAGTTTTGGTTTAGCATTTATTAGTGTCAGTGTGATATTACTACAGTGTAATTGAGTAAAATTATGATACTATGTCAATGTTAAATAATTTGTGTAAATATGATAAAAAATAGGTTCAGCTAAGTTTTCGGATAGCGATGATAGGTACGGTTTTCGATATACGCTTCAGGACTTGGTGAATGCCCGTCTATTTGAAAATGTTGCCAATTTCCTCTGTACTTGAATCGCCTATGCCGTACATTTCCACAGGGTTAATCATTTCATCAGATATGATAGCTTATTCCCTCCACCTCCTCAGGCACGTGAGATCCCTTATGATAGCTAATAAATAATAATAAAAATATAATAATAATAATAAATAAGTAAATTATTTAATAATAATAATATATAATAATAATTAAAATTAATATATAATAATAAAATAATATAATAATATGTCGTGCTCATGATAGTGTGAGTGTTATTAATGAATAATAATTTTGTGTTTAAGTTTTGAAATAATACTATCTGTCAATAATTAAACCATTGAAATGTTAACTAAAGTGTAATAAGAAACTGTTTTGTAGGCAGTTAGTTATCTATTTTACAGGATTGGTAGGTAGGAACTTTTTTAATGTTAGCAGGTAATTCGTGTAATAAGGTGTGTAGTTGTTGTTATGTTCTTAGCTTAACTTGCGCTCTGTCTGCTTTATGATGTGAACACTTCAATAAATGGCCGCTAACCTCCGGAGTATCCTGGTTAGTAAGGTTATAAATAGAATATTTTTTGATAAAATTACCTATGTTAATGTTAAAAATTAACTTGAATGTTAGAAGATATCGCTTTGACAAACAGTGTAAATCGGCTTACGCTTTCGTGTAATGTTATTACTAACTGTTGTTAATAATGGAACATTTGCTAACGTATCCATTTACCGTTTCGTAAGCTATGTTAGTTTGTTTTTTGTACCATTATATTACTTAGTTCATGTTAATGATAATGTCTAGCTTTTATTGGAGGTGAAAAACTTTGTTATACTAATATTTATTCGTTGTGAACTGTATGATATATGTATATAAAGTTATATTTTATTTATGTTTATACAAAATATGACTTTGAATCAATAATCAATTAGATCAAAATTGGGATTATGGTTAAGGGTAGGAAGGGAAGTGGGTTGGTTTAATTAACTGAATTTACTGTTTACTGGCTTTAGGGTATGGGGTAAAAAAGGCAAATATTTTAGTTATAAAACATTGATCAAATGAAATAAATGTTTTAAGTTAAAAAACAAAATGTTTTTAAACAGGAATAAGCAAAAATAAATAAAAAGTTTTTGTGTTATTGTTATACAAATATGACTTGAAATCAATTAGATCAATAGCCATCAATAGATCAATTTTATGGGAAGGCGTAGGAGGGTGGGGCTCGGACGTTTGAATTAAACTGATTTACTAGCTTTTAGGTTATAAGTAAAAAATTGCAAAAATATTTTTAAGTTATAAACATTAAACATTCAAAATAAATTTTAGTTTAAAACAAAATGTATTCGTAATAATAATGACAATAAAAATAATATAAAATAGTTTTTGTGTTATGTTATAACAAATATGACTTGAATCAATTGATATCAATAGAATCAATATAGATCAATAGTCAATAGATCATGAAAAGGTAGGAGTGTGGCTGGATGGGGTTGATTTAGGGATTTACTGCTTTAGGTTATGTAAAAATGAAAAAAAAATTTAAGTTATAAAATAATTAAAATGAAAGAAATTTTAAAGTTAAAATACAAAAATATATATAAACAGAGCATAAGCAAAAAATAAATAAGTTTTTAAAAATAATTTAGATTGTTAAAACATGACAAAAAATATATTTCATACTTTCATTCAGAAAAAAAAAATTATTTACTTTAACAACAATATAAAATATAATGGAATAAATAGAAACGTAAAGAAAATACATAACAAAACGAAATTTTATTATTAAACATGGAAAAGATGTAAATGTCTTTCCAAAACCGAGGGTTTAGAAAAAATGTTACACATTTTGGTTGACATCATAGAAAAATAGCAGTCATGTGAATCTAGTAAGTTAGTACGATGAATTGGTCCAAAGTCTAATGTTTATTAAGTAAAAGTGTCTTAATTAATTATTGTATGTAGTGTGTTGTGTGTATTGTGTAGAGTGTGTGTGTGTGTGTATTAATTAGTGTGTGTGTGTGCGTGGTATGTTAGATTTGTTATGTTACATTATATATATATAGTTGATATAATGATAATAATTAATAAATAATAAATAATTAATAATAATAATAATAATATAATAATAATAAATAATAATAATAATAATAATTAATTAATAATAAAAATAATAATAATAATAATTCATAAATATTTGTCGGTTGTGATATAGTTAAGAATGAGATTCTTATGAATGACTTCTGGCTTAGTATTAATAAAGTTTTAGGGGAATATGAAACTTCTAGATTCTAAGTTACCTTTGTAAATAGAAGCTGTTATGTCAGTTATAGGCAAGGATGAGATTTAATAATTTTGATTTGTTTTCATTTGTTAATTGTTAATGTAAAATTAACATTAATATTTTTAGGAATATGTTTGAAAAAGTGTTGTATATTTTCATAACTTGAACGTTTGATATATTAACAAACTTCAGCAACGTTTTAGGGTATGTAAAAACCTATACAATTTAATAAAAATATGACTTGAATCAATAGAAATCAATAGATTCACTAAATGAGTAGAGGGTGGCGGATGTTGATTAAACTGATTTACTGTTTTAGGGTATTGAAATGCAAAAATTTAATCATAAACATAAAAAAGAAAAAAATTGTTTAGTAAAAACAAAATTTTAAAAGAAATACAAAACAAAATTAAATTAAAGTTTTTGTGTTGTTAATACAAAATATGACTTGAAAATAGAAGAATCAATAGATCAATAGAATCAATAGATCAATAGGAAGGGTAGGAGGGTGGGGAGGGTAGGAGGGGGGGTCGATGGTTGATAGTTACTTGATTATCTGCTTAAGTAGGTATGTAAAATTAGCCAATATTTTAAGTTAAAACATCAAAAGCTTATATTTTTTGAATAAAAACTAAACCCTGTATAAAATAAAATAAAAAAAAGCATTAAAAACTAAAAAAGATTTAAAAAAAAAGAAAAAAAAAAAAAAAATAACAAACAACTAAAAAAAGTAATAAGAGCGAAGAATTTTGAATAAGTAATGTAAGTTAAAAAAATTATCAAGAAAAAATAAAAAAAGAATAAGTACAAATAAAAGTTAAAAGTCAAAAAAAATTAAATAAAGAGTGAATATTAAAATGAAAATTATAAAAATAAAATAAGGACAAAACATATTATATATTTTTCGTTGCGTCGTCGGCTATCCAACTGCATTTTTGAAAAGTTAAAATGTCTGTCTAAGGTTATATAGACGAAGATGCTATGACATAACTCTGCACTGCACCGAGCACCTGCACCTTGCACCTGCCACCGGGCGGAATTAATCCCAACCTCTGTCCTTCCCTTCTCAGTCTCCTTTACTCCCATCACTTCTCTTCTCTCCCACATCTTTTTCCCCCAATCTTCTCTTATTTGCACTCAGTGCATTCTTTTCTGGGATCCCTCCTCAAAATGGTGAGGCCTGACACCATTTACGAAACTTAACAAACCGGCCTATTCTATTTCTTACGGACCTTATAAACTATATATATTATATATTATATATATATGATATATATATATTATACTATATATATATTATATATTAATATAATATAGTATATTGCATATTATATAATATATATATAGTATATATAAATTATATATTCACCTAGATGTCTTGTCTGAGACCCAAAAAATTGAAGACGTGTGTGGTAGCGTGGCGTCATCATCCCACTATGGGGAAGGGGGGTAGGATGGGGAATCCACTATATCAGTATATGCGGGTATGGGTGTCACTTGATATATATGATATAATATATATATATATATATCATATATTATATAAGTTATATATTATATATATATATTATATAAGTATATATAATATTTGAGTATGTATGTATGTATGTATGGTGTTATGTCATTATATATATATTAGTATGTATGTATGTATGTATGTAGTATGTATGTATGTATTTAAATGTTGTATTTGCTTTTATCTAACGGATATAACCAGGGTGGTAAGCTCTACGCGCACTGACTATATATTATATAATTATATATAATTATACTTATATATACTTAAATAATCAATTAATACATATATTACTTATATATATATATTATTAATATATATAACTATATATATACCCTTATTGTAATATATTTCGTTAAATATTATATTATATACTATATATATATGAGTATGTATGTATGTATGTATGTATGTATGAGTATGTATGTATGTATGTTATATAATTTTAGTGGTATAATGTATGTATGTATTGTATGTTGTATGTTATGAAAGAAAAATTATAAAAAATTATATAATCTTTACTATTATATTATTTTATAATATATCTTTTAATATATATTAATATTTATATTATAATATTTAATTTTTTAATAAAATTAATAAATTAAAATTTATATTATATATATATATATATATATATATATATATATATATATATATATATATATATATATATATATATATATATATATATATATATATATATATATATATATAGAAAGAAAATAAATAATAATAATAATAATAATAATAATAATAATAATAATAATAATAATAATAATAATAATAATAATAATAATAATAATAATAATAATAATAATAATAATAATAATAATAATAATAATAATATTGTGTCCTCAAAGATATTTTCAACTTGGTTAAAAATTATGAAATTTGAGTCCCTTGTGCGAGAACGTCTCTCTCCCCTCAGTATAAAAGATAATTAATCTTTTAGACTTAAAAAGGTCATAAATTTCCATTTGACACCTTAAAAAAGTAATTAGTTTAAACAAAGAGTTGAAATAAAATCCTTTATACTTTAGCAATAATTTATCAAAATCTTCCCACGGCATTATCTGTATAGGATAGCAAAAAGCTTTGTTATTTTATGTCATAAATTTCCATTTGACACCTAAAAGTAATTAGTTAAACAAAAAGTTGAAATAAAATCCTTTATACTTTAGCAATAATTTATCAAAATTTTCCCATGGCATTATCTGTATAGGATAGCAGGTGTGGGCTCATAAATTTACATTTGACATTTAAAACGATAATTAGATTTTATTTCTCTTTTCAACCCCTTCTCTCCTACTCTCTCTCCCTCCTTCTCTTCCTCTAATTTGCCCCTCTCTCATTTGTCCTCCTCAATTTATTTAGATCGAATGCCAGCTGATTGAACAGTGAGGGATGTCGTGCTTGCTTCCAGCGGCCTACTGTCGAAGGAGCGGGTGCCGACGCGAAAAAAAAAAAATAATTTGCATGTATTCGCGCCGCAACGCTTTGTAATCTTTCTACCTTGACGTACGTACGTAATATAACTGTGTATATATATTAATATATATATAAATATATATATATTATATATATATATAATATTATATTTATTATTATATATAATATAATATAATATAATTATATATAATTATAATATTAATATATATAATATATATTAATATAAAAGCGGGAGGTGCAGGGCGGGTGTGCGAGGGTGTGTCGTGTGCGATTGCGTGTATTCTCTTGCTATGAACGGATTCTCTAAGATGTACATATATTCTCTAAGCATTGTAACATAATATATAATATATATATATATTATATATATTTAATTATTATATATATATAATTATATATATTATATTATAAATATATTATATATAATATTAATATATATATAATATATAATAATATTAATATATATACTATATATTTCAGTCCAGGATCAGTGTCCTTGGATCCTGGAAACAAATATCCAATTCCAGAAAAATCTGGAATTACTAAATGTACAATCATACTTTCACCAGTTATCCATGCCTGGTAAACTAGGAAAACACTTTTCCAAAATCCTGGAATTCCTCCAGGATATCCAGAGGATTCCAGATTTCCAGTCCCTCGGTCAATAATAGCTCTTCCACTACTATATATATATTATTAATATATATATATATATTAATTAATATATATATATAAATAATTATTAAATCATATATATATTATAATATATATTATAATATATAATATTATATATTATATATATATATAAATATATACTATATATTATAATATATTAATAATTATAATATTATATATTCTAGAAACAAATTTAGAATATCTGCTAATCACACACTCACAACTCGTGATATGATAAGAAAAGTAATCTCCCTGCTGGGTTTTGAACCCTGATATGATTTTCTTGAAATGTATTCTCCTATGTGCTGATCTTTTAAATGTACAACACCTAATTAATACAAGATATATTTTCTCCAAATTTCTTGTTGGTAGCTTAATGTACAGTCAAGATCAGTAATGGCACCTCAGCTGAAGTATCTGACAGTTTACTTCTGTTAATGAAAAATAGTCTAAGTGTATGCTTTTTTCATATTATTTCTTTAATTTTATTGAAAACAGATTTATATATTCTATTGCATATCAGGAACGAGTAGAAATTACGTTACCTTAGTTTATATTGCGAAACAACTTCCGCCAATAATCTCATGAATCAAAGATCTTCACATGTCTGAATAATAGATCATCCATCACTATCATTTTAGCTATAGGTTTATTTATTCTCATAGATTTGTTATCAGTTGTATCCCAATCTATCGTTTTAGTTTGGTCATGGAAATTACTCTTGTAATACTGGATTTCATTGTCGAACAGCAGTTTTTTTCTTTTTTGTCTTCATGTTCTTTTTGACATGCTTCTTCAACAGCTACATTTTTAAACTGTTATTTATGCTTTGATCTTAAATGATCTTTTAGAGAAGTCGTTCCTCCGTTCTTTCCTTGAATATGTATCATCGCAAAGAGAACATTTTATAGTCTTTAGACTTCTCCATGAAGTATTTCCACACAATACTTTCCTTTGACGCCATAATCAGATACACAATAAACCAAGAAAGTCAAGTGATTTTTTAGTACTTCAAAACAGTACAATCACTATAACTGAGCATGAAACATGTAAGAGGCTGCCCACGGTGCCTCAATCTATGATGCAGGAAAAGGAGAAAAAGAGTTGAAATTGAAAATTATTGGTAACTCGGAATTTTGATTTATAGAATAAATAAATTTTGGTAAATAATAATTAAATATATCTGCATTGTAATAGATCTTAACAGTCTATCTATTATACTTTTACTATTTTTTTTCTGTTTGCAGGACCACTATCTATACGCAGAATACTAAATTGAAAAAATTATCTTTTGCTTATATTAAGTGTACAATATATAGAAGTGTTTGGAGCTAAGTTGGTGAGCGTTGCCCGTCCAGTCTGAATAGGACGAAAAGCATTCTCGTTTAATTTATTTTCATTTCATATCTATATATATTATACTTATATTTAATATATATACTTATTATATATAGTATTTATATTATCATTATAATATATAATATACTAATATATATATTTATATACTATCTATATATAACTTCTTATATAATATACTATATTACTATAGTATATATATCATAGAAATAAAATAAAAAAATTTCGTCTCTTTCTACCCAAAGGAGGGCAAAAAAACACCAACCTAAAAACTATAAAGAAACTATAAGAAAACACACACAAAAACTAAAGAACAAACACAATATGGCATAGTAAACCCCATCATAGTCCCTGCCTAACGTAAATTCCCCTTCAGGTTAGCCGCAGAGTGGGCACTATTAAAGCGAGAAAGTTTAAATACAGAGGACACATAGATGAAGTCAAGGAGTTTCACCAAACACTAGATTGCGTCTGGACACAGAAGGAGTTCCACAAGATGTGACTTCTTGATCTCGTGTTCAATCTTATTACACAATATTCATTTCGAAGAGATGGCAATCTCTTTTGCGTGTTAAGAGGTCGCACTGAAGTGTGGCAGGAATGCTGCAGAGGTCAGTTCTCTCGTCAGCACCTGCCTTTGTCAATACCTATAAAGAAAAACAGTTAGGACGAAAATGTCAACGTCGCAAAGAAAAGAAAAAGTGGTCTCAAAGGAGTCAGTGAAAAAGTATGGGACAGTTTCATAAGTCTCTTAGCCTTAGCCTCAACCCTATCCAAAAGAGGGTGGAACCGGATCCACCCCAAATGTGAGAATAAAATAGGATATTGAATGAGCAAGCGTTCATTGTGTCATGCGCGATTCTGGAGGAAGCATGAATTTGGATTGTACAGTACATAAAATGCAGTTAACAATTAAAAAGTGAATAAACTTCAAATCATAGAACATAAGCCTATCTCATTATCAAATGCACACAATGCCATTTCATCTCCTATCTAATTCAACCAAGCGCTCAAATGAATAAAAGAAAATCATAGGGCTTCCAAATACTGCTCTTATATTAAACGTTTTACATGCTTCACCTACCAGATGGAGTAGCACTTTGCATATATTAAAAACAACCGAAGAAATGAAGGGGTCGCTTTGTTTGTAAGCTGCCAGGAAATCTCCCAAAAAATCTAATCTTAAAATTTGGAGTTGATAACATTGCCCGAATGTGTGAAATCTCAAAAACTCTTTTGCAATAGACAATTGTGCAAACAATAGCTTAACACAAAAAATAAAACATTGTAAAACATCTATACATTCCGGGTGATGTCATATATGCCTTTCATCCAAGTAGCCTTAAAACCCTCTCCTACGAGCAATACTGTATGTGCTTGTATACCACCTGAAACGTATGCAACAATTCATCGTCTATTCGCTTATAAAGATAAAGGAACATGTCATAGTCTACATGATACGCACTCTTTTGACAACTCCGACTCATTTACCAATAAGATTTCTAGTCTACCTTCGAAATATTGAGGCTATGACACTCTCTATAATGCTTCGACACTATTCTTTATCCCAAGTATAAGCTCGTTAATTTTTTCTATTATCTAACCACCAAATATCGATCTAAGCGTCGAATCTTCTTATCTCTCTCTGTCTCCTCATCTCTTTTCTCTCTCCTGTTCTTGCGTCTCTCACTTGCTCATACTATATCTTCATAACATATACATTCGAAACATTGGAGGTCATTGTCCTGACATACCAAAATATGAAAACGAACTAAAGCATTATTTCCCAGTACTGTGCACATCAATCACTTAACTGACTGAGACTCTAAGGAATATAATCCTTCTGCTCTCAGTTTTAAGTGCACTCCAAATCTGCAAATGAGCTAGAATACTCTCGCTAAACACGTCTCTCTCATTCGTTGGACCTCACTAGTCATCACACAATCAAGTACAAGAAAAATACAATGAATGGCTGGCCACGGGTACCTATGCCTTAAAATGTGTGAACTGTTATATGTAACGAGCAAAGCGAGTGTACCAGATTCTTGATATACAACAGTCTGCTTGTGAAAACTTCCTATACACGGCCTCCCTGCCTGTCTTTA